>CM076583.1:92097497-92379800 GCA_034641835.2 Pinus albicaulis
TTGTTATGAATATTTTATTAATTATTAGTTAGATATAGTTATATTAGGTTTTGTTAACTGAAAGGGCATGATCAAAGATCATGCCTCTTCGCCAAGGGACACCTTGAGGCTGTATTTAAAGCCTAGGCGATCCCTCATTGTAACCAGCTCATCTTTTCATCATTAATAATATATATTTATCAGTTTTACCAGAGTTTTTATACTCCATTGGTATCGAAACGATTTGCTCTTCGGGATACGTATGATCACCAGAGTAAGGAATTAGAGGAAATTCCAAAATTGCAGATTTTTTTCAAGTGTTTGTGCACAACAACATTTGTTTAAAAAAAAAAAAAAAAATAACCTTACGATTTTTGCCCAACCCCCTCTCGTTCTCTCACCCAGCTACGCGATTAAAAGCTTCTTCTCGGGTAAAAAAAAAAAAAATAATAATAAATAATTTTTTACAACCCACTTAACCCCCTCCCCTTTCACACTCAACGCTCTTCCCAAACCATTCTACGCATCCTACCCCCTCACCACCCAACACTCAAACAACGCCCTCGGTTACCTTGCATAGAAAAACAGAGCCCGTGAGCTCAAATTAAAAGATCAGAATTAAGCTCGCACAGTCTTCCATACACACTAAGTAAAAACAGAATCAAGAATTTCGGAACAGCTGAGAGAAATACAATACGGCATTAACGTGGTGTGTATTTTATAGATCTCCGACTGTACAAACCGGCATTAAACATTTCCCAGTCATTACTAATTCCACGCAGTGATTTCCGTCTGGAATTTCCATATTCCGTCTACCCCTACGTTATCACTTCCTACACTAGAGCTCCGCGTGAGGATTTTTTTTTTTTCAGACTTGAAACAAAGTCTAGGCCTTTGTCGTGGACAATACAGTGCCACTGCTCCCATCCGATCCGATTCTGTCTGGAACTCTGCGTACATTTTGGTTCAAAGTTCGATAGTTTCTTACGCCCTCCCCCTCACATATCTTCCGCCTCCGCTGTCACGCAACACCCAATTTCCTTCCGCCCCCAATTTTCTGAAATCGGAATTAATTTTTTCTGAGACAACGTGACTCTTCAGCCAACATCAACGGAACTCAGGTGGTTGTTTTAAAGTATATAATAAATATATATATAATTTGCAATTCATAATTTGTCACCGCCGCCCTAGCTCCCTCACCGCCAACATCCCCCGCTGCACTTGCTATTCCACTCCATTGGTTCGATATTACACTCGATCCTTCCACGGCCAACCTCCCTCGGCCCTTCTGCCACTGCCTTCCGCCACGATACCCTGGTCCGCCATTATCTCAATACTATTCCGCTTTCTCAACTGCGGCAGTAGACTGAACCGTCAAGACTAAAGGGACTGCTTTACATTTATCGTGATATATCAGTAAAATTCAGCGTGAACCAGCAGAACCACAACACGTACGATTATATTATCACGTGAAGTGATTCATGTATGTTGTATTGAGGGGTCACATTATATAGTCACATCTCATTAATTTAATTTTCAGAAAAAAATATATATAATATATATATATATATATATATAATATATATATATATATATATATATATAGATCCAATTTTTATATAAATTTTAATTTTAATTAATTTTTATATAAAAATTAGATTTAAAAAAAAATAATTATTATTATTGTTAATAATTATATAATTAATTTATATATTATATAATTTTTAAATCAACAATTATATATATATATATAATAATTATATAAATTATTTAAAAAAAAAAAATAATAATTATTATTAAATATATATATTATTAATTAATTAATTAATTAATTTTAAAAAAAAAAAGGGAAAAAGAGAAAACTGGCAGAAAAATATCAGTATGTCTTTATCAATGATGACGATTGATCAGATAAAAAGGCAAATATGGCTAAAACAAATGGAGGCCACAGAAAAGCTTAGCAAAGCAATGAACAAGATGACAGAACTCTGCAATAAGCTAAATGATAAAATAGATCAGACACAATCCCCGATATCTCCTGACAGGGAACAAACTCAACAAAACAATGCCACAGATTCAGGGAACTCAGAAGAGCATCAGGAAAAAGATGATTCCCCACATCACCATGAAGATACAGATGATTGTAAACAACAAACTGTTCCATCCCCAGAATTGAACGAAACATATGAAGCGACAAACACATCCGAAGCCACTGATATAACGACAAAAGTTGTTGAGGCCTTCGGTGATGAAGCAGATATGGTTGTTAAGAATGAAGCATTTGATGATGAGGAGAAGTTACATCAGACAATAGTTGTTGGTAACTTACCTCTAAATCTAAAAAGGAATCACAAAAAATCACCAGAAGAACAAGGAATAGCTGGGAAACATGAAAAAGTATTCCAAGATCTACCCATAAAAGTGTCTTCCAATGGGAAAATCAAACATCCAATAGAAGTCAAGACCGTATCCAACTCTATCGATATCAGATCTTTTCACTATCCACATCACCAACAGATGGAGCTCGAGAAGATGCTTCCCGATCTTTTTAAAATGTGGGACGCAAGAGCTCATCGCTTGAGAAAACCAGACATTCGTCAACATTGTCCATCATTACGTATGCTTTGAGGACAAAGCATCTTAAGAGAGGGGCAATGTTATGAATATTTTATTAATTAGTAGTTAGATATAGTTATATTAGGTTTTATTAACTGAAAGGGCATGATCAAAGATCATGCCTCTTCGCCAAGGGACACCTTGAGGCTATATTTAAAGCCTAGGCGATCCCTCATTGTACTCATCTCATCTTTCATCATTACAAGAAGACCATTGTGGGTTGAAGTTCCTGAGTCGCTGAGGAGCAACAGTGGGAAAATTGAGAGTTGTTCACAACCAAAGTTGTGAACAACTCGACTGGAGTCTTGATGTGTTGTTCCCTTGATGGACTAATGCACAACTAAAGAGCAAAATGACAGTCGAGGTTCAGTGGCCAGATGGACTTGGAGGATTGATAGAGGCCGAAGCTGCAGATCGGGAGCCTAAGGACTAGGAAGGTACAGGGTACGACCTAGAGGAGCTGAGAGAGCACGCGATAGCTAGACGGTCAAAGTATCTTGTTGAGGGCAGATTGGTGGTCGATGGACTAACACCAAGCCCCAGTTTTGTATCTTGTATTAGTGTATGTATGAGGGCCATTATCTCTGGTACGGGAGCTCTAGACTGTTGTATCAGATGTTGATTAATATATCGAAGTTGGACTGAAAATTGTAAAAAGATGTCTATATTTTGTGCACTAGTAGATTTGTTGTTGTTTATATTCCGCTGTGCAAAGTAGTATCGTTGTGATTCTTGGTTTGGTGGCATCAAAGATTTTAAGATTCTATCCTAGACCCAAGATCGTGGAAAAACAACATGGTATCAGAGCATATCTGAGCTACTTTGAGAAACAGTGCATCTATGTGTACACAGCAAAGCAACTCAAAGGGATTTGTAGGAGTCTAGATCATGGAGTAGGGGTTTTTAGCTGAAGACATGGAGATGTGGCCTTGACTAGCTTGGCAGCGAGATTCACTGGGATTTCTAGTGAGCCTGGTGGAGAACAGTGTTGTACTTCCGTTGACTTACCATGGATGGTTAGGACAGCTTGAGGATTTCTTTGGCATGGACAAGATCAGCATGATCGAGATGGTTTCATGTGATGGACTGGATGTGTTAGGGTCCTATAATAATAGGATTCATAATTTTGAATTGGCTCTGTTAAAATCTTGAAATATTGTACATACCTTTATTTTCTACAAATGTATTCCCATATTTAAAAAATGTAAAGAGGGTATGTCCTAAAAGAACAATCAAAGGACAAAAAAGAAACAAAGATCAAAAGAATATTAAAGATGAACCCCATCACAAATAGATCATGAAAGTGTTGCAAGTTTAAATGCTACTACTTTAGTTTACTTTTGCAAATAAGATTGTGTGCAGCTTGTCCTAAATGCCACAATCCATGAGGGTCGAACAGCTTAAACTTGACCTCTCATGCTTTAAATTTCATATTGTTAGATAGATAATAAAGATCTAGCCAAACAGTTTAATCTTGGCAAATCAATAGTTAAAATAGAGAATAATAAGGAGCTCAACAGTTTAATCTGAGCCCTTGGATGAAATAAGGTTAGATTTAGATAGTTTCTTGTTTTAAAAGAAAAATGAATAAGGGTTTGCAAGCTCAAATGCACCCATGCAAATAAAGGAAAAAATGTAGAAAAAGATGGTCGGAAGAAAAGCGGTTTCACAAGGCATGGATAAACATCATTTGGCATATTACTAATTTCCCTCCCCCCGATGTGCTCCGTACTAAAATAATTGGTTATAAAGACTCGACATTTCTGCGACTTCGGTGGGACCGGACATGTCTTAATGAGCTGATTAGCACTAATTATTGGATCCTAACTCATTAAAACCCTTCCCCTTCATAAAACCCTTTTCCCTCAACATCACCCATTTTCCTATTAAAACCCCTTTTCCTAAGTCAAAACACCTTTTTACTTGGAAAATTAAAACTCCTTTAAATAATTTCATTCCATTCAAAAAAACCCACAAATATGTTTTATCCTAAGTATAAGTGTTAAAATGATTATTGTTTGGGCATCACAGTGAAGAAATTCACAGCCTAAAAAAAAACATGTTTTCCCGCTTTACTTAGTGTATTTACTATTTCCGCATCCATTTACATAATATGCTTAATTATATATTAATTCACTATATGCACCTTGTCTAAAAATTTTATATTAATTCATTTATATAAATAGCCAAACCCTATTTTATTATTTATCTTATGGTATATTACCCCACGCATTGATAATATTCTCGCTCCCCCATAGGTTTAAACCAACTCTTTATATTAAAACCCACCTCAATGTTTTTTTACATATATATAATTTATTGATCAAATAAACATTATATCAACCTATATGCCTTGCATCCCTATTAATAATAAGAACTCTATGTTAAATTAGAAACCCAAAGCTGCTAAAAGACCTCGCCGCTCCACGCCTTTGACCCCACAACTCTATTGCTCAATCCATCATTCGCTCTTTTCCCAAGATATAATGGTGCTAATCACCTATCGCAAATTTGTTGAGGTCTATAACAAAATCAAAACTTGCAATAAAAGCGAGCTTTTAATTCTCTCCTCATGTACGTGGTCAACCCGGGTTTATGTCGCGCTATTGGTGAAAAAAAACCAAAGACAATGCAAGTCTTGATATCCACCCTTACCACCCTTTGCTATTGCGAAAATACCGGAGTTTTTCCCTCACCACGCAAACCTTCCATCCATGTTTCAAGAGTGTGCATTAATGAATTTTAATAAATAAAAGCCAATAAAAACACCCGACTACACTATTTTTCCTGTTTGTTAAAATTTCGCACAAAAGAGTCATTTTCGGCTCTTGGCGCTATCGACTCGGGTTTAAGCCTAAATTGAACAGAACCAACCTATTTCGACTGCTATGAACATTCAGGGAGACTTCCGAGTACTATAAGTACCAGCATAGCCTCAGAAAGCTCTCCGCTAACCCAAAAACCCCGCTGCAGTTCAAACCATTTTTTAAAGTCTTTTCCCATCATCAAAGCTATAATCCCTCCTTGCAGACCTGGATTTGATTAATGAAATGTTTTGTTTTGCAGGTTACTAGCAGAAGAAGAATTTGGATAAACAGTAATACTAGTTAAAACTGTTTACTCCTAAAAAACTTACAAGGAAATGAATTTTAATTATGTTCCTTAACAAAATATTCCAGGCAGCAGAACAAAAAGAAGTCATTTATGCAGAGAGATATAAATTTGCATAGTGAATGGTAAAATTGAAATAAGAATTCACAGTGATAGTGAAAACAGAACAGTGAAAGAGCATCAGAGTTAAAGTGTATCAGATAAAAGTCAGAGTGAAAGTCAAATCAGAAAAAACAAAGCAGCCAAGGTAAAACAATAAAAGTAAATACAGAGACAGTAATGGTTAAAAAGAGATGAAAACACTTTCACCAACAACAATGAATTTTATCCAAAGTAAAAGAAAAAATAGTTAAAAGAACAAAAAGGTTAAAAGATGAAAACAGAGCAGGAAGGGACATTTTCCAGAAATTTCCTGTTTAAGCCATAGTTTTGTAGAAAATATTTTGGCCAATCCAAGATGAATTTTGAAAAACAGGAGGAGGTTTATGTTCCTAAGAGGCCAATCTACAAAAACCTATCTCACTTTTTACACAGGTTTTACAGAATGAGAAATACATTTACATCTTCACAGCCTAATTTTCATATTATGCAAAATTCTATTTTACACATCATTTTGCAAAGCATATTGTGAACAATTGGAGCGGAATTTTAGGAAACTAAGAGAGGTTTATCTCAACCACATATTTATCAACAATAACCTCTTTCACTTTTTACATATCTATCTCGGATTGAGATATACAAAGGTATCACTTGACCCCAATTTTGCAGAATTACTGGAGCAAAATGCACCAAGGAAGGAGACAGTTAGTGACTTGGAAGTCTCATCATCAACTAAGAGCTGATATCAAATTCGAATTTCTCTTCTTTTGTCACCATAAATCCATAAAAATAGTGCCAAATAGATTCATTAATTTTGAGTGTCCTTTTATTAACTTCTATTTATGTAAAACGGTTTGAGATATTTGTAAACCAATCTTGATATTTTTTCAAGATAATCTAGTTTAGAATTTTTATAAATACTTCATCATTTCAAGTATTGAGTGTGGAATAAATTGTTGACGATTTCTATAGTCAATATTTCTGTACCTGAAGGGCTTTTGTACCAAGTTTCAAGTCAATAGGCTAGATCAAATTAATAAAGTATCATGTTTCAGGATTCATGTGTTGGGCTACTTAAGTGAAGTACTTTCTACTATTATTTGTTAAATCTTCTTATGTTTTCCTTTCATACATAAATGTGTTCCAAATTTTAATGTGAAATCAAGAAGTGATATATCAGAATTTGTTAAAAGCACTCTGTTATTTACTAGTTTTCATTTTGATGTTTTCTGTTGATTTCCAAAGTAGGAAACCCTTAATTGCTCCCTCTTTCGAATGACCTTTGTCCTTTTCACTCCTTATCTGGATTAAAGAATCCTTGATTGCTCTTCATCCCGATTAAACCACTTCACTAATCAGCCTCAAAGATCTTGAGTAACTCTGCTATCTTGCCCTGAGCCCTGAAAATATTTGACTTTAGACCTTGATCCTGACCTATCTGCTTGACACATTGACTCCATTTGCCCAATGGAAAAACAGATCTATCACTATCCATCTCAATAGGTGATTTTTCCCACCAAACCAAATCAAATATCAAAACCAAATTGCCCCATATAACTAGCCTAAGATCATATATAAAAACAAAGTTAAATCTTATAGAGAGAGCCCTCTCTGAGCATTAGGAAGGCTAGATCCTAAGGCTTAAAAGTAGGTTTGTGGTTACTTCGGTGAGTTCTTTCTTTAACCTTGAGAAATTATTGAGTGATAACATATTGGCGACTCCACTGGGGAAACTAACATTTTCTTCAGAAATATTTTACTTGTTCAGATCTGATCTATGATGGTGGACAGTGATCAGACACACAAAGGTTAAAATCATCCACCTGGCGACTCCAAATCAATTTCACAATCAAGACTCCACTGGAGGAATGAACCTGAAAGAACAATATGGAAAGATCAGGGTTTTAACTTGGATTACGATCCAAGACATCATGTTCTTTCTCATTAAGAAAGTTTTTCACTGTATATTGTATTTTATAGAAGATCTTAGATTAGTTTTTAATTATTTTCCTTTAAAGATTGTAAATACTAATTCTCCTAATCCCTTCGAGGAGCTTTCTTTTGAACCTTATGGTGATCATTTTCCAATTAAGAAGCCTCAAATAATCAAGACTGATCTTACAATCCCTGTGCATATTCCTATACCTTGTAAAGTTCCTGATAGATATAAACCCCCCATCTTACCTCCTATACTCCATGATTTCCCTCATAACTATTACAAATTTCTTCCGAGGTTTGATGGAGAAAATAATAACATCACTGACCAAAAACATATTCAAGGTTTTGAGAATTATCTGGACCTATTTGAGATTGATGAAGAAGATGTTAGAATCAGACTTTTTTCTCTTTCTTTGCAAAATAGAATAAAGAGTTGGTTCAAGAATCTGCCTAATGCAAGCATCTCAAATTTCCAACAGCTTTCCAAACTTTTTCTTAACAGATGGATAATTAAAGTCAATCTTTTTGTGATCATGGAAGAATATAATCAGTTAAAAATACATCCAAATGAAACAATACACAATTTTCTGATAGATTTAATCAAGTTTATTATTCAATGCCAGAAAATATAAGACCTCCTCATGATTCAACTCTCTTGCATTATCCAAGTGCCTTTGATCCAGAAATAGAATTTCAGTTAAGAGAAAGAGATTCAGAAACACTTGTACAAATGCAGAACATTGCAGTTGATGTAGAAGTTAATCTGCAAATCAGAAAGGAAAAGTTGAAAGCAGAAGGAGAGAAGAACAACATTGCAGAGATAAAACTCAGCCTTTTGGTAAGAAAACTAGATGAAATCATACAAAAGATCACCATGAAAGATGAAATTTTTGTTCAAGATCACCATGAAGAAATAGAAGATGTTGATAGCCATGAACAAATTCCTGCTAATTTCAATTATCATAGATAAAAAATGGATTTACAGATCAATATGTGGAAAAGCAATCTACCGATTTAATGTGTATGTTTGATGACATTCCTTCATTTAATGATTTGTCTGACTATGATCAATATGATGACAATTATGTTCTTCAAACTCAAACTAACTTTACAGAGCAATCAGTGACTAGTTTGGAGGATGAAAAAATGCATTTTCAGCAGATGGAATACAGAGATCAGCTAATGCATATCAGCTATGAAAGTGAGGAAAAAAGTGCATAAAATTGGGAAGTAAATCATGGATCTCTACCTCTTTGTTTTGCTTCATTTCAATTCATCAAAGACAACTTTAATGCAATCAAAAATCATTAGTCTTTAGGAATTGTTATTGACAACAAAGAAGAAAATAAAAATCTTGATCAGGATTATTCAGTTTCACAATTACAATTATCAAATTCCATTGAAATACCTGATCAAATGACACAAGAAAGTTCCATACCATTATGTTTTGAATCATTTCAGCTTTTAAAGGAAATGTAGTTTTAACATCTTTAAAGAAAAGGATGAGCAACTTGTTGAAGTTTATGAAATCTCATTGAAATCCATATCCAATAGGTTGCAGCAATCCTTCCAAGTTTTTCATGATCCAATAGCTGATATGTTGGATATTGAATGCATTCAAAGCCTGCGTCCATTACCTAACTATGAGTTTCAGAATCAAGATGATAAAGGTTTCAGCAGTCAAACATTACAAACAGTAGGAATATCATCACAAATCTTATATGAAAGTTTGCAGGGAGATAAAGATGAAAATAATATTTCAGTTTCATGGCATGGAGGCCATCCAGAACAGATGTACAGTTGTTTAGATCAGTTAAACATTAGTGTATATATCTTGGAAGATCCTTTTGAAAAGTTTCTAGAGTCAACAAAGGAAATCAAGTATTTCCTTATCCTCTTATTTGTTGACAAGTTTCTAATAGGTTGCAGAATTACAATTTTGATAATCAACAAGCAAATGCAACAAAATCTATCAAAGTACATAATGCTTGAATGGTTGCATTAGCTGTTTCATTTTACCTAACCAGCAGTTGGACAGTTGATTAGAGTAAGTAGGTAGGATTTCAGCTTATTTCAGTTTTCAGTTTTCAGCTAGTTTTGAAATAATTCATTAAGATTTGAAGCCAAGGAGAAGGCCCTAAGATATTGATGATTTAGTAGTTTGGTTTGAAGGTTGCAACACCTTTTAGTCTCAGATCAGATTTCAGTTTGCAGAAAAAGGTGTAAATTCACTTCAAGAGTTTTCAGTCACAGCATATGCATGTTTGGGATTGGCCCAATGGATAAGGCTACTAGTCGACGGTGTTCTTGATATCTCACAAAGAGATGCCATCCCAATGTGAAGCCGTTATTAGGGTCCTATAATAATAGCATTCATAATATTGAATTGGCTCTGTTAAAATCTTGAAATATTGACATACCTTTATTTTCTGCAAATGTATTCCCATATTTAAAAAATGTAAAGAGGGTATGTCCTAAAAGAACAATCCAAAGGACAAAAATGAAACAAAGATCAAAAAATATTAAAAATATGAACCCCATCAAAAATAGATCAACTGAAAGTGTTGCAAGTTTAAATGCCACTACTTTAGTTTTACTTTTGGCAAATAAGATTGTGTGCGTACTCCTAAATGCCACAATCCATAAGGGTCAAACAGTACTAAAACTTGACCTCTCATGCTTTCAATTTCATGTTGTTAGATAGAGAATAAAGATCTATCCAAACAGGTTTAATCTTGGCCAGGATCAATAGTTAAAATAGAAAATAATAAGGAGCTCAACAATTTAATCAGGCCTTTGGATGAAATAAGGTTAGGAATTAGATAGTTTCATTTTAAAAGAAAAATGAATGAGGTTTGCAAGCCAAATGCACCCATGCAAATAAAGGAAAAAATGGTAAAATAAATGATGGGGTAAGAAGAAAAGCAGGTTTACAAGGCATGGATAAACATCATTTGGCATATTACTTTTTAATTTCCCTCCCCTTGCAATGCTCCCATTACGAAAAACCTTCGAGTTATAAAGATTGAGAGCATTTCTCGACTTCGGTGGGGACGGACCCACGTCTTAATGGTGATTAGCACTAAGTATTGGATCCTAACTCATTAAAACCTTTCCCCTTCATAAAAACCCTTTTCCCTCAACATCACTCATTTTCCCTATTAAAACCCCTTTTTCTAATTCAAAACACCTTTTTACTTAGGAAAAGTAAAACTCATTTTAATAATTTCCATTGCATTCAAAACCCACAAATATGCTTTATCATAAATATAAGTGTTAAAATGATTATTGTTGGGCATCTGACAATGAAGAAATTCCGCCTAAAAAAAACATGTTTTTTTCACTTTACTTAGTGTATTTACTATTTCCACATCCATTTCATATGCACTTAACTTACATATTATTCCTATATACCCTTGTTCGCTTCGGTTATAATAATTCATTTATATAAATAGCCAAACCCATATTTTTAAACATTTATCCTATGGTATATTACCCCCGTGATATTATTCTCGCTCCCCATAGGTTTAAACTAACTCTTTATATTAAAACCTGGCCCCTAATGTTTTACTTTACACCTATATACGTTGTATTCAAATAAACATTATATCAACCTATTCCTTATCCCCGTTAACAATAAGAACTTTATGTTAAAACTACGTTTTAACATATAAATTCGAAAACCCACAACATAAAAAGACCTCGGGGCTATGCCACGCTTTGACCCCGCAACACCCCGCAACTCTATTGCTCAATCCAATCGTTTCGCTCCTTTTCCCCGGATATAACGGTTCGGATCACATATCGCAAATTTAATCGCGGCTCATAATAAAAAATCGAAACTTGCGATAAAAGCGGTTTTAATTCTCTCTCCCCCTCTACGTGTCATCACCTTGTTTTATCGTGTTCGTTCACAGAAAAACCACCCAATGCTCAAAACGGTGCAATAGCCACCCTTATCACTTTGCCTATTAAAACCACAAGGATTTTTTCCTACCAGGCACGCCAAACCTTCCATCCATGTGATAATACTGTGCATTAATGAATTTTAATGTTAAATAAAAACCAATAAAAACACCCGCCTGCACTGTTTTTCCTCCTGTTTGTTAGAATTTCGCACAAAAAGAGTCATTTTCAGCCTGAAAAAACGCTGCCGACTCCAGTTTAAGCCTAAATTGAACAGAACCAACCTATTTCGACTGCTATGAACGTTGAGAGAGACCTCTAAGTACTATAAGGACCAGCATAGCCTCAGAAAGCTTTTCGCTAACCCAGAAACCCCGCTGCATTTCAAACCATTTTTTACAGTATTTTCCCATCATCAAAGCCATAATCCCTCCTTGCAGACTTGGATTTGATTAATGAAATGTTTTGTTTTGCAGGTTACTGGTTGATTAATGATCATGCTTCGGTTCAACATGTAATTGACTGAGAATATTCACTGCAAAACATATGTTTAGTCGAGTATTCACCAAGTACTTCAGTGAGCCAATTAATTGTCTATACCTAGCCAATCCCACTGGGCTAGATTCAAAACTCAACCTCTTCAAGTTTGTGATCATGGGGGTTTTCATAGGTTTTCAATCCATCGTGTCAAACCACCTCAGCATCTCGATCACATACTTTCCTTGACCTAGATAAATCTCATTCGGTCCCTGCCAAACTTCCAGCCCCAAGTAGTAGTGCATCAGCCCAAGGTCCTTCATATTGAATTTTGTTGCTAGTTGCTTCTTTCATTCCTGGATTCGACCTTCTAGACATGTCAAGAGAAGATCATCCACATATAGAAGTATGATTATAGGCTCATCCATCACAACCTTGATATAAAGATTCGGATCAACAGAACTCTTTGTGAATCCCAATCTTTGTAGGTATGCATCCATCCTTGCATACCATGCCCTTGGTGCTTGATTAAGGCCATATAATGCCTACTTCAACCTGCAAGTATAGGCCTCTCTATCTTTGACTTCAAATCCCAAGGGTTGCTCTATATGGATTTCTTCATCAATTGTGCCATTCAAGAATGCATTCTTGACATCCATCTGATGAATACTCCATCCCATTGATGTTGTCAAACAGACCAGTAAGCATATAGTTGCATACCTAGTTGTTGGTGCAAATGTCTCTTCATAATCGATGCCTTCTTGTTGAGAGAAACCCCTAGCAACAAATCTCGCCTTATACTTATCAATACTTCCATCTACCGCATGTTTAATCTTATAAAGCCATTTGGAAGTCACCACAAACTTGTCTTCAAGCCTAGGTACGATCTCCCAAACCCCATTCTTCATTATCAATTGATAATCTTCATTCATGGTATCTTTCCATTCTTGATGATTGGCAGCTTCTTCAAAGGTGGATGCCTCTGCTTCTATTAGTTTTGTCATACATGTTGCATATCTAGAATATCTTTTGGGCTTTCTTGCTTTCTCTAAATGTGCCTTTACCTGCTCCAAGTCCCTCTGCATCTAATAGAGTAAATTTCAACTAGATAGGTCTCTTTCTAGTCTCGGGGACTACCACAAGTTATATGGGTTCAATGGAACCTTCATCTTCATGATTTGATTCTACTTCCTCCGTAGTACCTTCCTCTTCAAATACAGGAAGTTCTTCATCATCAGAGTCCATAGGGAGATCCTTTGATTTCTTGAAAGAAATACTTTCGTCAAATATCACATATCAACTAGGTTCTATTCGGTGTCCTTCCTTTATGTAGATCCTATAGGCCTAAAAAGAATTCTTGTAGCCAACAAATGTTCCCTTCATGCTTGAAGGATCCAACTTCTTTCTTTTGTCCTTTGGTACATGAATATAGACAGGACAACCAAAAATTTGGAGATGGTCCATGCTTGGTTTCTTCCCAGTGAATGCTTCTTCGGGAGTCGTGTTATCTAGTGACCTGTGGGGACTTGGATTTTGTATGCATAAAGTTGTCTTAATAATTTCACCCCACAGAAATTTTGGCAAATTTTGATAATGTAACATGGCTTTTACACTTTCTTCAATGGATTGATTCTTTCGTTCTGCAACTCCATTTTGCTCGGGATTATATGGGACTATCAGCTCCCTCTTAATCCTAGACTCCTTACAAAAGGCTATAATTTCCTTGGATGTGTATTATGCTCCATTATCAAACCCTAAAATATTGATCCTCCTTTCTGTAAGGTTCTATACTTCAGCTTTTAATTCTTGAAATTTGATAAATACTTCATCCTTGGATTTCACTAAAAACCCGAGTTTTCCTTGAATGGTCATCTATGAAGCTGACATAATATAGATGACCTCCAAGAGACTCTAGAGTCATAAAACCACAGACATCATGTTGGAAAGTGTAACTAGGTTCAGTCTTCATATTGACTATGTAATTATCTATTTATGTAATGAAGAAAACAGATAATAAAATGTATTTTTTTTATGCTTGCTTCATAGGTTTCATGAGCAAGGTTTTTATTATAGGACAAAAGACTTCTTCTTGTGTCTTTTAGGGATTTTTCATCTTGTCATAAATGTACTAATTAAGAGTCATGTATATGAAGAGTCAAGTCAAAGAAGTATGATTCAAGACCTTGTCATATTAAGCTTGAAGACATGACTCAATATGGTGCTCAAGATCAGCATTGCAACATCTCCTCAAGACAACCTATAAGCAGTGGAAAAGGCAGCGTGAAAATGCTGGAGATAAACCTTGTAAAGTCGGCTTGAAAATGCTAGAAAGGTCGGCTCAAAATTACAGGAACAGAATTCGGACATGTCTGAGATTTTCAGACAAGATCTCAGTGATATGTATGGGGATTACAAGTACGAGGGAACAAGGATATACAACGAAGATTTCAGTTCGGAGAAAGTGCAAATTAGGGAGACAGAGTAATATACATGTTATGAAACTAGCTCACAAAATAGAAGAAAAGATAGATCAACGCCTTAGAAATCAGCCTCTTCGAGGGGGCAACCTCCTTTACATTACATAAATGAACAATTCTTAGATGATACAAATGACAAAACCTCCTTCCTATATATAGGAGTCCATGGGGTCACAATATAATCTTAGCCGACCTAACAATAATAATGTAAGGGCACAACAATAACAATAGTGGGCTTTTATGGGGCACAACAATAACAATATGGAGACTACAGGGGTACAAAAATAACAATAAGGGGGCTACACTAACAACAATAAGGGACTAAACTAGTAATATAGGGACCTAACATGCCCATCTCCTTCAAAAAATTGTTGTCCTCAACGCTTGAGTAGTTCTGGATGCTTCTGTATAAAATTATCATCCTCCTATGTGGAATCTTCAGTGGGTAAGTTCTTCCACGTGATGAGATACTCTCAAATTGATCGATTTTGTAGTTGTCGAGTTCTTATTTCTGTGACTGCTTCAAGTTCCAATAAGATTTTTCTTTCTTCATCAAATTCTGGCAATATTGTTTAAACTGGAAGTTTGTCACCTATAACCTTCTTTAAGCATGAAACATGGAAAATTGGGTGCACTTGAGAGGATGCAGGAAGCTCCAATTTGTATTCCATAGTACCAATCTTTTGCAACACCTTGTAAGGACCATCGTAATCTGGCGATAATTTATTATCCTTCTTAGCTTGCTTAAGGGACATTTGTTTGTATGGTTGTAGCCGTAAAAATACCCAATCTCCTACATCAAAACCTCTCTCGCTACGATGTTGATATGCCTATTGTTTCATTCGATTTTGTGCCAAATTTAGGTTATCCTTTGAGAGTTGGAGAACTTGTTGATGCTCGACGTGCTCTTCCACTGCTTGAACCTTAGAATTTTCTCTTAAAGATGATGTGATGTGTTATCACCAAAATCCAACCCTGATAGGCTGCTCATCAAGTAGACTCTGAGTAACTCTTTCAAACTAATCTTTTGGCTGAGGCTTAGCCTCCTCAACCTGAGAGGACTCTCTCAATAGGTTTAAGATTTCTGATTAATGATTAGATGGCTAACTCTAGGAATAAAAAGGATAAAAATGTATAACTGGTTGAATTAAAGGTTAGCAAACACTCATTGGGCCATGGAGTCAAAATAGTTTTTAACAAAACATCATAATCTGTCAAACATGGAAGTCAAGGCACTTGGAGTTTAGCTTTATAAGTGAAACAGTAACAAAGTGAATAAACACAGTCTACAAGCATATGAAGGAAGTTAGAGCATTATCCAATGAATTCTAAGTAACAGATGCTCATACCACTGCAAATAGGTAATTGAAAAAGGCCATAGAAAGATGATACACTTAAACTCCTTGTGAATATTGAGTAGTCAAACAAATCTCTATATTAAGTTGAAATATCACAGAAACATACAATAACACAACTGCTTTGCTAATGAAAATGCCAACCCTGATGAATTCGAACTAATGCTTCATATAGAGCCTTTACAATCTTGGATTCCATGATCCACCACTAGGAGAATTCGAATTCCCATCCATGACACCTAATCTAACCATAAAACAGACTTTTAATTACAAAATGACAAGTAAACAGTCTTTGAAGAGTCTTAATCCAAATAGGAGTGAAACTCCTAAATATGCTTGCAACAACCTTATCTAAACTTTAATGCTTCCTTTTCTAGCTGCAATCCCAAGATGTTGAATTTGGATGATGCCTCCACCTTTGATGTATTCATGCTGATCATGACAAAAACTGCCCTAAAAATCAAGAGACAAATTTCCTATTTTTTAGCCCTTATCTTCCATGTTATCTTCAAGCACTTTAATGATTGATGAATCAAATTCCCATGTGTCTTATTTGCCAAATATTACCATTAACTCTTTAATCTTCCACCTATGCAAAGAAATGTCTTTGAAATAGTGTAAAAGCATATGAAACTGGCTGCGCTACGAAAGTAGCTTGTTTTTGTAGCGCAGTTTGTAGGTCATTGTAAAACTCTATCCTTTAACCATCTTTTCTCCTGTTTTTCACTTTGAGTCTTCACATGTGATCTTCATGTATCCACCAGCAACATCAAACCTTGAAAACCAACAATCCTTCCCTCCAAAATCCATGTGTAAAGTGCTTAAAACTCATCTTCAGCAGTTTCGTAGCGTGCTTCAGCAGTTTCGTAGCGCGCTACGAAACTGCTGTGCAGGCTTCTTTTCACCCAGTTTTCAAAAAATATAAAGTTTGAAGGTATTCAAAACTCTTCAAGGATTGACATTAACATCAAAAAGCAAAACAACTTAACCTTTAAAAGATGCTTTTCCTCAAAATTGGTCTTCTCCTTAACGAAAAATTGATTTAAGATCTCTCATTTTTCTGCACTGTTTTTATCTGAAAAATAGGTGTTGAGACAGAGCTTTTATCTCCTCGTCCAAAATGTATTTTGAGAAACTGAAGGAGGCTTTTGGAGACCATGTTGTCTTGAACAAAATCCTCTCTTGGTTTTTTGAAATACCTCTCCTACTGTCCAAAAACTATCTTTGAACAACATGTTTTCAACTGGAAAATTATGATTTCTGAAAATATGGCTTCAAAGAAAGCCTTGTATCTCCCAACTGGTAACACTTGTGAGAAAAGTGAGATAGGTTATTGTAGCTGGAGATTTTATGAAGAGAACCCTCTTTCAGAATTGCAAACGACTTTTTCTTGTGGCCAGAAACTGATCATGAAGTTGACAACTAAAACGAGAAAACAGAGTTTTTCTCTCAATGACTTTCAGCAGTTTCGTAACGCAAGTTAAGTCATCAATTTCTCCCACCTCATAATGAATTTGAAGAAACTGAAGGAGGTTTTTGTAGTTAGGTATGTTAGGAAGAAAAACCTCTTTCAGTTTTCAAAAATTCGTTTTCAATTGCCCATAAACCTCCTTGGAAATTTACTACTAAAACCAGAAAACAAAGTTTTTTTGATGAAAAAGGTTGCTTCAGCAGTTTCGTAGAGCGCTACGAAAATAACAGCGTTTTCATAGCGCAAAATAGGCTTTTTACACTGTCTGCGCTACGAAAACGTGGTTTCGTTGCTAATTCCAAAAAAAATTCAAATGGTTTAAGATATGACTTCTAAAGAGGATGTGAGACCTTTAATACATGGAATAAGATTGTTAAACTTTATTTGGATATGAAAATGAGACTTTTGAGACTCTTACCCTATCACCTACCCTTTAAAGCATGAAATGACCTAACACCTATCTAAGACCATAACTAGGAACGATGTAAACTGTCCAAGTTTAGAAAAAAATTTAATGGTGATAACATGATGGATGGTGGATGATATCAATAAAGTGCCATAAATGGAGCCATTTTTGTTGCAGTATGGAAAGAAGTGTTATACCACCATTCAACCAGAGGTAACCATTTGGTAAGTGTTCATACTTGGTAATTCTATCAACTACCACCATGATGGCACTCTTTCCTTCGGACTTAGGTAAACTTGTGATAAAATCCATTGAAACCTCCTCCCAACATTATCTTGAAATGGATAAAGGTTGTAGCAGACCCGGGGTCTTAATTGTCTCAACTTTATTTTGTTGAAAAACCAAACATTTCGCCACAAATTTTTGAATTTCAGATTAAAGGCCATCCCAAAAAAAAATCTTTCTTCACCCTGTGGTAGGTTCTTAAAAATCCTGAGTGTCCTCCCAAGGGAGAGGTGTGCAATTCCAAAAGAATCTTTTGTTTTAGATGGGAATTCTTGCAAGGATATAAGCGATCTTTGTACCATAAGGAATCATTTTTCCAACTAAATGTATCAGATGTACTAGGATCTTGCTAAAACTTTTGAATGGGTGTCCACACTTCTTCATCATTCTTCCATTCCTCCCTTGCTTTGGCTATCCAATCTGGTTGGATAATAGAAATGGCACAATGCAATGCTTCCACCTCCTCATCCTTTCTTGAGAGTGTAGCTACAACAACATTTAGCTTCCCTTTTTTGTAGATGATTTCAAAGTCATAACCCAACATCTTTGTGACCCATTTTTGCTGCTCTTTGTTCCAAAAAGTATTTAAGACTATCATGATCAGTTTTTACCTTGAAGTGTCTTCACATTAGGTAAGGTCGCCATTTCTTTAGTGCATGTAGTATTGCAACATTTCCTTCTCATAAATAGCTTTTTGTAAATACTTTCCTTTGATTGGACAGCTTTCAAAAGCAATGGGTCTTCCTTCTTGCATTAAAACGACACTAATTCCATTTCCTGAGGCATCACATTCCACAATAAAGGTTTTTGTGAAGTCTAGCGTAGCTAAGACCGGTGCTTGGCACATTGTCTCTTTAAGATGTTCAAAGACCTTAGTTGTTTCAAGAGTCCATGAAAATGCATCTTTCTTCAATAATGTTGTCAGAGGTGTTGTTATTCTCCCATAATTCTTAACAAACTTGCGATAATACCCTGTTAACCCGAGAAATCCTTGTAACCGCTCTATGGTTAAGGTCTCAATGGCTTTAATTTTGTTAAGGTCTACCTTAACACCCTCCTGAGATACAATATGACCCATATATTCCACCTCTTGTACTCCAAAGAAACATTTGGAGGTTTTTGCATATAATTTTTTCTCCTCTGGTAGTTTGAGCGTCTTGTCAACATGTTGAACATGATTCTTCCAAGACCTGTTGTAGATTAGTATATCATCAAAAAATACTAACAAAATTTTTCTAAGGAAGTTTTGAAAATGGAATCCATCAACCCTTGAAATGTAGAAGGTGCATTGGTAAGGCCAAAAGGCATGACCAAAAATTCATAATGACCCTCATGAGTTCGAAATGTTGTTTTCGGAACTTCAGTCTTCATTCTAATTTGATGATATCATAAACGGATATCCAACTTGGTAAAATAAATTGCTGCATGTAATACATCGATTAATTCATCAATCACAAGAATGGGAAATTTATCTTTAATAGTGAGCTTATTGCGCTCCCTATAATCCGAACACATGCGCCATGATCCATCCTTCTTGTGCACCAATACTAATGGAGCAGAGAAAGAACTTTGACTAGCTTGAATTATACCAGCCTCTAACATTTCTGCAATCATACGTTCAATTTCGCTCTTTTGGACATAAGGATATCTGTAAGGCCTGATGTTTTAAGGAACACTTCCTGGAATCAAATGAATAGCATGATCATGATCACGAATAGGTGGGAGTCCTTTGGGAGTTTCAAACACCTTGGAATGATTGTCCCTTACTTTTTGGAGATTTGGAGAAATAGATGATTTTGATGTTGGAACTTCTAGTGAGCATAATTGTGCAATTACGCCTCGTTGTTCTTTCTTCAGAAGCTTTGTCATGACATTAGAACTTATTTTCTTTACCGGTTTCCTTGCGATACCTTGTAATTCAACTTCCTTTCCTTCCAAAAAAAAATTTCAAGAAAAGTTCTTGAAAATTAAAAGCTACCGTCCCCAAAGATTATAACCATTGTACTCCTGGTACAACATCAGCACCTCCCATTGGAATGGAAAGCATTAGACTATTCAATACATATTCCCCCATGGTTAGCTTTATATTATGGCACTTTCCAGAGCAATTTATAGTTCCTCCATTTGCAACTATCACTTAACACTCTGGTGTTGAGTATAGGAAGCAATCCAATTCCTTCGCTACCTTACAATGAATAAAATTATAGTTACTACCCAAATCAATCAACACTATTACATTTTTCTTCTTGATATGTCCTATCTTGAGAGTTTGAGGAGTAGTAATTCCTGCCAATGCATTACAAGATATGGTCAGACTCATTTCTTCTTTCTCTAGGGTTGGTTCCTGGTGTATATCCTCTTCTTTTGAAGTTTCTTCTTCATTTTCTTCCTCCTCTTCACAATCTATGTAAAATAATTTCTTCTCAACACACTTATGACCTTTAGTGTATTTTCTATCAGAACTGTAGCAAATCCCTTTTGCTCTTTTTTCTTCCAATACATGACTAGTGTGAGCGGGCTAGTGTCTAGGGTAACACTTCCATTTTTATAGTTGTGAGTGGTACACTTCCTTGTTGCCATAATTTTGCTTTCAACTTTTCTTGCCACCCTGAATTCCTTCTCCAATGAATCAGGTTCCCAAAAGTGAACCTCATGTTGGATGTTATCCCTTAAAGTCCCTATGAACTTTGAAGACATCAAACCTATGCTCCGTTGGAATATCAGTTACCCTGATATTCAATTTTTGGAAGTCCTCGATGTGCTCCCCCATTGAACCCTTTTGTTTGAGATTTATCAATTAGCTAAAGAAGGTGTTGCTCTTTGTATCCTCATAATAAGCATCATTCCTCCATAAGATTGACCAGAGCATTTTTTTTACGAGCAAAACCATCGATACCATACAAATGTATTTTGTTCTAAATATAAAGTTGCGATACGTACCTTTTGTGTGTTTTTCACATTATGTATATCAATACATTCCTCCATCTGTAGTATCCATGTTACGGGATCCTTGCCATCAAACTTCCTCATATCGATCTTTGGAATATGGCAGGTCTTCAATCCAACATTAGAGTTTATGAAATCACGATTAACATTTATTTTGTTCTCATCATGAATTTTCTATACTACCTTTTCGCCATTAGGAATCATTTCTTGTATCAACTTTGTCAAACCTTCCATGTCTGCTTTTAGATCATTTTTCATGTCTTCCATGTTGCCTTTCATTTTTTCATCGATCTTAGCTTCCACGCCTTTCTTCAAACCATCCATCTTAGCTTCCATTTCATTTTTTGTTACTCTTTGCGAGAGTGAAATTTGTTGCACTTGGTCTTGTAATTTTGATATATCATGTTGCACTTCTTCCTCTTCATGAGTCATAGTAGAGCCTTCTGAGGGGTTAATGGGTGTTAAATTCTTTTTAGGGGCCATTTTAGAACCCAATACTGATATCTATGCTTCAATATGCCCTTGGAAACACTTCAAAGTGATTTTTCAAACAAGACTTATGCAATTTAAAAAAAATACACACATTTTTCTTGCTTTGGAGGAGCTTGATATTGAAACTTATGTATCTCTGTAATTTTGGATCCCCAAAATTTTATCTTCGGTCCTTTAGTAGCCCTCTGAATTTTCTTTCCAATGCCACAGGTCTGACCTAATTTGGATTATTCAAGGCAAAGTTATGCCCAATCTCCCAAAATGACCTAATTACGGATTGGTTCAGCAAACTTGTACGATGTGCCAAGTCTAACTGTTTCCTCCTTCAGCTTTGAAATCGATACACAGGAAATTACAGTTCGTGTATTTTCGGCTACCTTTTATAGAATTCCAATCCGATGCTCAAAGAGAGTTATGACGATTTTCCCAAGGTCTCCTCTTTGAGATGAAATTCGAGAGCCTATAAAAACCCTAACTTCCACATATCATATCTCCACAAATATTGCGAACCAAGATCTAAAATTTTTACACGATGTTCCTCAGGATTTCTTCGAAAATGAGTTTTTTTTTAGCTTATGAACCTTCGTAGAAAAAAATTTATAGCAAAATTGGCACGATGGCATGTTTGAAGCAGCAAAACCCTAGAATCAAAAGCTCTGATACCAAATGTTATGAAATCCGCTCACAAAATGGAAGAAAAGATAGATCAACGCCTTAGAAATCAACCTCTTTGAGGAGGTAACCTCCTTTACATTACATAAATGAAAAATTCTTGGATGATACAAATGACAAAACCTCCTTTCTATATATAGGAGTCTTTGGGGTCAAAATATAATCCTAGCCGACCTAACAATAATAATGTAAGGACACAACAATAACAATAGTGGGCTTTTATGGGGCACAATAATAACAAATGGGGACTACAGGGGTACAACAATAACAATAAGGGGGCTACACTAACAACAATAAGGGACTACACTAGTAATATAGGGACCTAACAACACATTTGCAAAGTGACAGGACTTGGGAATTATAAAAGGGATTGTCCTAAATCTGGGAAGGACAAGAGGAAAAAGGAAGAATCCCATGTCACAGATGAAAGGGAAGAACTCGATGCAAAGAAATCGAAGAAAGAAGAAGTAAAAGATCTATATTATGATTGAGATCATCTTTCTCTTTAAGTGATTTCTGTTGGTTGTAAAATAGTATGATAGGAAGCCATGTATATTAATAGCATCATGATAGAAGCATGGAAGAAGAACTTGAAGAAGTAGTACCTGGGAACCTCACTGATAACAACATTGATGGAAGATAGTCATATGGATCAACGAAACAGGTGTTGACACTTTCTAATGGAGTCCTCTTTGGATTCATTGATTAGAATGAAAGCAAAAGGTTTCATCAGGAATTCTATCTTGCAAAATTCTGGGATTAGGATATGATGAAATATTGATGAAGCAGGACAAGGGAATAAAGTTCTTCATTCTAGTGAAATTGTTGCAGGATGACTCAAAAGGAAAAGGATGAGGTACATATATCTATATGCTGACATTGGATGCTGTGAAGTCATGTCATATGGTTGCACGTGATGGACTTCTATTTTTAGAAGTATGATCAATGGAAGGAGGATTTCTTCTAGTGCACAGGTTGCCACTAACAGATGAAATCAAATATATGTCCTCTTATGGAATATGACATGGTTGTATACAAACAAGAAACTAGATACTGGAAGTTCCTAGGAATGACGTTGTGTGGAGAAAGAAAGGAAGAGATCATGAAATGCAACCATGTCAAGAGGTGGTTATCATTCGGAAGCCAAGAAGATGTGACTAGGAGATCTCCTGGGAAGATATGTGGACTCTGATAGAAGTATGGTAAAGAAGACCCTTGACAATACATATCTTTAGGAGATGTGTCAATTTGAATAAAGGATATCGATGCCTACAGGACAATGTCATGGTGAAAGATCATCACTAAGGTAACTTTTGATTTAAAAGTTCATGTGTATATGTTTATCTGGATAAGTTTATGCAGGGCCTCCAACCATGTGAAACGATGTAAGATCCTTGGGAGATGGTGCGAAGGAAAGCAGCATGCCATAAAAGTGGACTAGATGAGAAAGACTGATGAATCACTTTCTAGTGGATGACATGACTCATGAATGAAAGTGATGGATAATATGTGCCTGATGAAGCCAAAAGTTGAAGATTCCTCAATATCGAAATCCATGACATTGAGGGGAGGAATTCTTCATGAGCAGCTGGGTGTCTCACCATTGTTGTTGCAGGTCCCTGGTTAAGAGGGAGCCTGATAGTAAGTTTCTTGCTTGGAGGAAACTTGGTAATTCCTAAGAATGAGCTTAGGTACATTCCACAAGGGAATGTACTCATTCCTATCAAATTCCCTGTCACCCTTGTGTTTTTTTATCAAAAGAAAAATTCCAGATGAAGTTGTAGACCATGGAAAAATATCCTCTCATCTTTGGTGGTGACTCAAAGAATGTAGAGAAGTTTCATTGCAGAAAAGACTCACATGGAAATGGAAGGTTGTCCAAGCAGTACATTCAAAACATTGTTGATATCTTTATTTAATCACTAAGATTTGTGAAGCATCAACAAACCGAGGGGAACATCCCCGCCTTTGCATGCTTCCTATTGAAGTTGCGTTCCTCCCCTCCCCCTGTCGACTCTCCTCTGGAGTTTGATCCGGAGGGGGCTCGCTTCTCTACTACGCCCCCCTCTGATGAGGTTGCCTTCGCTTTTGCTAGTCTTGTCTCTTCTCTTGGGCCTCCTCGCGATCGTCTTGTTGTCTCCAAGTTTGTTAAAAAGCTTGAAGACATTCCAAAAATAGTTATGCCTCCTGCAATGCCTCGTAAAGCTGCTCTTTCGCTATCTGAGAAGGGTCAGGTTGGGAAGTTCACTAGCCTCTGGCCCTCTCCAAAAATGGTGCAAAAATGGGTTGAACGAAACTGGTCTCCTTCAACCCAAGGGAAAAATTCCATTTGATTCTTCTTCACCTTTTACTTTGAAACCAAAGAAGATAGAAACTTATATTCAGAAAAGATCCTTACTTCATGGGCACCGGAGGATTATATTTAAACAGACGGACTCCTGATTTCGATCCAGAACTGGATGTCCCAAATGCAGTCCCAGTTTGGGTCCGCCTCCCCCACCTTCCACTTCATTGTTGGGGAGATGAATCAGTGAAAGCAATCGAAAACGTTTTTGGAAAATATATTGATAGAAGTGAACCAAAAGAAAATATGTATGCATGTGCAAGAATCTGTGTTGAAGTAAATTTGGGTAAAGGACTTCCAGAAGCAGTGAAAATCAAGGTAGATAACTGGACACACATACAGTAGCTGGACTACGAGAAAATATCATTCAAATGCAAGGTATGTCAGGAATATGGTCATTTTGCAAATAGATTTTCAAAGAAAGAAGTTGAAGAAGTAATAGAATCCCAAGACCCTCAATGGGAACCTATCAAAAAGTAAAAATCAGGATCCAAACCTTCTAAATATTCTACTCCCTCCTCATTTGCCGCCCCCCCCCCCTCCCCTCCTTGGGGTGCTCCTCCTCCAACCTTTTCTCCCAGCTTCTCCTCTGATCCCAACCCTTTTGCCTCTCTAAATCTTCCTCCTGATCCTTCCTTAGCTAGAGAGGATGACCCCCCCAGCCCCTTCCCTTTCATCGCTCTTCCTCTCCCTCTCCCTATCCCCCCTCCCTCCCCTCTTGCCCCTTCTTCACTTTACCCCCTCCTCCCCCATCCTAAATCCTTTGGTCCCTCTATGAGTCCTCTTCCTCCTCCCTTTGAAAAGATTATGACTAGAAACCAATCTAAAGAATCTCTTCTTTCCTCAGACAACCACAAGAAGTATGGAAGAAAGTCCAATAAGAAAATAAAGGATGAAACAGCAATAAAAGAAATGGCAATGGATACCCAACAACCAATGGACACATACATAGAAAAAACATTTGAAATAAGGAAAAACTTCTGCAGTCAGTTCGAGGGAAAATTCCCTCAGCACCAATCCAAAGTAAATAATGTATATGTTCTCCTAGAATTGTAGAGGCCTCAGGCACCTTACGAAAATCAATGCAGCAAAAGACCTTAAATCTGAAAGCCCAGATCTCTCCCTAATTCAGGAGACCAAATATTCCAAACAAAAAATTACTCAAATAATCCAAAAAAGAAAATATTATGAATGGGCAGCAATAAAAGCAGTAGGAGCTTCAGGGGGAATTTGTACAATGTGGATCAGTCCACTTGGGAATTATTGACTCAGTTTAAAGAACAAAATTAGATCAAAACTGAATTAAGAAACAAAAACACAGACTATCAAATCTGCCTCGACAACATCGACGCACCCTCTCACTTTCGAGACAAGGAGCACTATTGGAGATCTTTGTCAGACAACTTAAATTCGGAGTCCAACAAAAATGTTATAATAGGAGGTGATTTCAACTTGATTTTAAATGCAGAAGAAAAATATGGTGGTTGCTTCCAAGCAGATACATTCAAGGATATTCTAGAAAACATCATAGAGAATCACAACTTAATGGATATAGCTCCAAAAAATGGAAAATTTACTTGGAGCAATAAAAGGTTAGGATTGGGCAATATCAAAAAGCGTCTAGACTCTAGACAAATTTTTAATTCAAGATAGTGTCATATCAGATTTCAATTCAATAATTTCAAATATTATACCTTCAACATCATCAAACCATAAGCCCATCGCCATCAAACTTGGAGAAAGTGATAATTTGGGTCCCCTACCCTTTCCATACAATCCCCTCTGGGACAACTTTGAAGAAGTTAGAATGATGATTACAACAGTATGGAAACAAAGTATGAATGGTTTTCCAAGCTTTGTCTGGGAAACAAAGCTAAAAAATGTTAAAAAAAATTAAAACTCTGGGCCAAATCGCATTATAAAGAGCCCCAGCAAAAGAAAATTGAGTTGTAGAAAGACATAGAAAAATTGCAGAAGAACAAAGAGGAAGGAGAAGTGACTTAAGAGAATCAGTTGAAAGAAAAAGAATTGCATTGGGAAATATATAAAAACAACAGAAACAAGGAAGAGACTTGGAGGCTAAAATCAAAATACGGCTTTTTTTCACAATACTACCACGGTGAGAAAAATAAAAAATCATATTGAGACTATACAAGGAGAAAGAGATCGAAATGAAGGGACAGGAGGAATTAAAAAAAAAAATTATCAGCATTTCAAAAGCTTGCTCTCAGTTGATCTAGCATATCCAAATTATGAAGAATTCATAAGATATATCCCCAACATGATCTCAGCAGAGACAAATGCAGAAATCATAAAAGAAGTGGAAGAAGATGAGCTTCAGTGAGCAATATGGAATTTGCATCCGAACAAAGGTCTGAGCCCATATGGCTTTTCCATTGCATTCTTTCGTTCCTTTTGGTTGCTCATAAAAAAAGGACCTTCTCAAGATGATTAGATGGATCTTTAGGAAAACAAAATAGGTGGCTTCACCAATTCCACCTACCTGGCTCTTATACCTAAATAAACAAAACCTTCCTCTTTTCACCTTCGTCCCATATCTCTTTGCAATTCCTCTTACAAAATCATTTCCAAGATTCTAGAAAACCACATAAAACCCCTTCTCCCCAACTTGATTTCTGAAAATCAAGGAGGCTTCATCCCCAACAGACAAATTGTAGATAATATAATGGTTCTTCAAGAAGCTATCCACTCAAGATCAGCCAGAAATGAGCAAGGTTTCATTCTGAAACTTGATATGGCCAATGCAATTGATAGAGTAAATCTCTCCCTTCTCACAGTTGTCCTTCTAAAATTTGGCTTCGCTTATGAGTTCATAGATCTCATTAAAGCCTGCATTATAGATCCCTGGATTGCCCCTCTTATCAATGGAAGGTCTTGTTGCTTTTTTAAAAGCTATAGAGGGTTAAGACAAGGCTGCCCACTCTCACCTTTCCTATATATATGGTTGAATCTCTCAGCAGGAACTTGAAGCATTGTAGGCAGAATGGAACTATAACCGGTCTTTTCTTCAGCAAAGGTGTCAAGAGCATAAATCACTTTCTTTTCGCTAATTGTTGAGAATTTGGATGGTTGGAGATTAATACAAATTCTCTTCTTGATAATTACTTGTGACTTTACTTGTGATACTTATGTCTAATCTTCTTCTAGTTTAGTTAATCTTTCATCAAGTCAATTATTAAAAAGCACAAGACCCAAAAGTTAGGCCCCTAGAGCCAGGGTAAAACCTCTCCCTCTTGGAGAGGAAAACCTGCAAAGAGTTCTTCTTATAGATCTTTAAATGACAAGAACCATGACCCAGACATAGACCCGTGACCTAGATATGCTTCCAAGATCTTGATTCAGCCTCTTCAACCTTGAATCTTCTTTTCACCAAATTACTTATATCTGCATCAGCACTAGAGACCTTGCATATTCTTGTAGTTGAATTGCTTGAACAGTAGGAAGGTAAATCATAGATTACCTTCCTTACTATTGTTGTCTCTTCTCCTTATGATGATTGTCTCAATTACCACAAATTCCTTCTTCAGTTCAACAGCCCTTAACAATATTTACTGCACTTATTTGCAATCTAACATGTACCCTTGATATCTGCAATCCTCTTCCTGTATCACTGTTTCAGATCCGCATTCTATATTGTCTCTTATCCACAGTTATATTCTTCTTTTATCTGCACTGTGACCTTACTTAATCCGCACTAAAATCTTTCCCTTTATCCGCACTGTCTCTTGGTATATATCCGCACTATCTTTGCTGTAGATTCATATATATCTGCACTCCTTAACCCAAATAGATCTGCAATGCTTCTGAAGTTGTATCCGCAAGTCTTCCTAAAGTTAATTTTGCAATTCCTTCTGAGAAGACTTGGGAATTGCATCCGCAATTCACTGCAGTGTTATCCACAATTCTTCATTGTCTCAAATGATCCGCAGACTAGGCATATATATATTGTGAGTTGTTCTCACCTTTTAGGCCGACCATCCAAATATCATTTACGCCGACTTCACCATAGCATGTAGGCCGACATGACTTGAAATTTCTTCCACTTTCCAAGAGGTGTTTCTTCAGCAACGTTGAAGGTTGTCTTCACTATATTATGGAGCTTGACTTCAACATTATATGAGGGTCGTTGACAGCTTCTTCACAAGGTCTTTGGAGCACTAAATCCTTCATGAATATGACACCTAATTATATTTATTCCTAGAAGACATAAACCTAATACACATCAAGAAGAAGTCTATCTACATAATAAAATCTAGCTCATGAAACCCATGAAGCAAGTATACCAAAAATACATTTTATTATCTTTGACATCTTCTTTACATAATTACATAGTCAACATGAAGACCGACCTAGTTACACTTTTCAACACTCCCTCTTAACTAGGGAGGTATTCATACAGGTACATGGTTACTTTCAAACTGAAGAGTCTCATAAGAAGAATCAGATTGGTAATCGCATCTGTATAGCATCATATCAACCAACATTGTCCTAGTGCAAGGCCTTGACTAATAGCCCAATCTCTCAACGAGACAATGGGCTACAATGCTGGCAAGACACATGACTTATAGACACCATCGTCATTGTCTCTCACAGGTACATACTCCACCCGGGTGTTCCCAAAGTATGACCTTCTTGGACTATTCTTCTCTTGGGTAGCTAGCCCTCAAATAATATCGGTCCCCGACTACTCTTATCTCGAATGCCCTAACACATTCTCAAAGAGTATCGAATGCCAGATGATTACCCAATCCTCCATTCAGTCTTCCCAAGTGAAGACCAAAATGATGTGTCTGTCTCTCCCTTTCAACCACGGAGGACCCATTCCACAAGGGAATGTACTCATTCCTATACAAGGAATGTACCTAAGCTCATTCTTAGGAATTACCAAGTTTCTTCCAAGTAAGAAACTTATCATTAGGCTCCCTCTTAACCAGGGATCTCCAGCAGCAATGGTAAGACACCCAGTTGCTTATGAAGAATTCCTGTCCTCGATGTCATGGATTTCGATATTGAGGAATCTTTTACTTTTAGCTTTATGGGGCACAGATCATACATCACTTTCATCCCTGAGTCATGTCAGCTATCAGAAAGTGATTCATTAGACTTCCTTATCTGGTCCACTGTTATGCCATGTTGCTTTCCTTCGAATCATCTCTAAGGATCATACATCCTTTCTCATGATTAGCAGCCCTGCACAGATTCATCCAGATAAACATATACATATGAACTTTTAGAACAAAAGTTACCTTAGTGATGATCTTTCACCATGACATCTTCCTGTAGGCATCGGCATCCTTCACACAAATTGACACATCTCCTAATGATATGTTTTGCCAAGGGTCTTCTTCTTTACCAAATTTCCGTCAAAGTCTACATATCTTCCCAGGAGATCTCCTAGTCACATTTTCTTGGTTTCTGGATGATAACAGCCTCTTGACATGGTTGCATTTCATGATCTCTTCAACTCTGCACATTCTTCATTCCCAGGATCTTAAAAATTTTCAATTTCTTGTTTATGTACAACCACCTCATATTCTATGAGGACATATTATGTTGATTTCATCTATCAGTGCACTGAGAGGTCCTCCTCCTTCATAGATCATACTTCTAAATATGGAAGTCTATTACCTGCAACCATATGACTTCACAGCATCCAATATCAGCATATATGTTTGCATACCTCATATCTATTTTCCTGAGTCATCCTGCAACAAATTCTCTAGAATGAAGAGTTTCATTCCTTTGGCCTGCTCCATCAATATGTCATCACATCCCAGAATTCTGTCTACATGATGACCCTTGATCTGATGACTGCTTTACTTTAGTAGAGAGATTTTCCAGAAGTTGTTTCACCGAGAGCTCCTTCCATGTTTCTATCAAGATGCTTCTTAATATACATTACTTTCTATCATACAATTTTACAACCAATTGGAGATCACTTAAATAGAAAGATGATCTCAATCATAATAGCGATCTCTCGCTTCCTACTTCTTAGATCTTTTAGCATCGGGTTCGTCTCTTTCTAGTGACATGGGCTTCTTCCTTTTTCCTCTTGTCCTTTCCAGATTTAGGATAATCTCTTTTATAATGCCCAAGTTCATTACATCCAAAACATCGTACGTTGTCCATATTCCTTCTTTTATTCTGAGGGCCAAATTTTCCGAATCTTCCTTTCTTCCTGTATGAGGCTGCAAAGGCATGATTCTCTTCACTTGATCCTGTTTCAACTTTGGCTTTTAGTCTTGTTTCCTCTATTTTACATAGAGACCATAAATCATGGAATGGGGTGGCTTCTTTCTTCCCATATATAGACTAGAAGTGAAGTTTCCCCATTCCTCTGGTAGAGCATTCAGCACCATTGCAGTCATCTCAGTGTCAGACATTACTTCTCTTAGTTCCTGCAGTTGATCTCTTATTTCAGAAATCCTCATAAAGTATAGAGTGATTCCTTCTTCCCTTGATAATTTCATTTTGTATAGTTCTTGTCTCAGAGAGATTGCTTCTCCTGTAATACTCATAGAGAATAGCTCCACCAATTTTTCATATTTTTGTTTTGCAGTCTTTAGCTTTGATACATAGGGAATGAGAGAGTCTTTGATGGATTCTATGAGAATCCTCTAGGCTCTAATTTCTCCCTTCATGTACTTGGTATGGGCTGGAGCATCTTCTTTTGAGGGTTGAACAATAGATCCTTCGATATAGTCCATTACTTCATCTTCAATTAAATTCAAGTTTGTCCTTTTCTTCCATGCACTAAAGTTTGATGACCCAACCAACTTGTTGCTTTCTTTACAATAAGGCATCTTGACAGATAGGGTCATGAGTACTTACTTGAGTGGATTGGCTTGCAGCTTCCTTGATGATGATTGAGAATGAAGTCAAGTGTTTTCTTTCTTCAATGTTGGTGTACTTGAACACTTGATTACAAAGAGTATCTTCGGAAATTGAGGTTCTTTTCAAACAATGTCTTCAGTGCAAATCTTTGATGGCAAAGATTATTTTCTTGAATGGGTTTGATCTTTTGAATGAGATAGGAGATCTCACTTGAAGTAGTTAGATATGCTTCTTTGCAAACTGATTTGACTCTCCAACCCAAACTTTGATCTTCGCTTCTTTGAGTGTCTTTGTTGACAAGTAGCCCTTGTGTTCAGCACCTTAGCTCTCAAACCATGTTGAGAATTTGGAGGCTTGGAGATTAATACAAATTCTCTTCTTGATAATTACTTGTGACTTTATTTGTGATATTTATGTCTTCTCTTCTTTTAGTTTAGTTAATCTTTCAAGTCAATTATCAAAAAGCACAAGACACAAAAGTTAGGCTCCTAGAGCCAGGGCAAAACCTCTCCCTCCTGGAGAGGAAACCTGCAAAGAATTCTTCTTATAGATCTTCAAATTACAAGTACATGACCCAAACATAGACCCTTGACCTAGATATGCTTCCAAGACCTTGATTCAGCCTCTTCAACATTGAATCTTCTTTTCACCAAATTATTTAGATCTGCATCAGCACTAGAGACCTTGCATATTCTTGTAGTTGAATTGCTTGAACAATAGGAAGGTAAATCGTAGATTTACCTTCCTTACTATTGTTGTCTCTTCTCCTTATGATGACTGTCTCAATTACCACAAATTCCTTCTTCAGTTCAATAGCCCTTGACAATCTTTACTACACTTATTTGCAATCTAACCTGTACCCTTGATATCTGCAATCCTCTTCATGTATCACTGTTTCAGATCCGCATTCTATATTGTCTCTTATCCGCACTTATATTCTTCTTTTATCTGCATTATGACCTTACTTAATCTGCACTGAAAACTTTCCCTTTATCAGCACTGTCTCTTGGTATGTATCCACACTATCTTTGTTGTAGATTCATATATATCCACACTCCTTAACCCAAATAGATCTGCAATGCTTCTAAAGTTTTATCCGCAAGTCTTCCTGAAGTTAATTTAACAATTCCTTCTAAGATTGTTCCGTATTCACTGCAGTGCTATCCGCAATTCTTCATTGTCTAAAATGATCCACAGACTAGTATATATAGTGAGTTGTTCTCACCTTTTAGGCTGACAATCCAAATATGATTTAGGCCGACTTCACCATAGCATGTAGGCCGACATGACTTATAATTTCTTCCACTTTCTAAGAGGCGTTTCTTCAGCAACGTTGAAGGTTGTCTTCACTATATTATGGAGCTAGAATTCAACATTATATGAGGGTTGTTGAGAGCTTCTTCACAAGGTCTTTGGAGCACTAAATCCTTCATGAATATGACACGTAATTATATTTATTCCTAGAAGACATAAACCTAATAGACATCAAGAAGAAGTCTATCTACATAATAAAATCTTGCTCATGAAATCCATGAAGCAAGTACACCAAAAATACATTTTATTATCTTCGACATCTTCTTTACATAATTACATAATCAACATGAAGACCGACCTAGTTACACTTTTCAACACTCCCACTTAACTAGGGAGGTATTCATACAGGTACATGGTTACTTTATAACTGAAGACTCTCATAAGAAGAATCGGATTGGTAATCACATCTGTATAGCATCATATCAACCAGTATTGTCCTAGTGCAAGGCCTTGACTAACAGCCCCATCTCTCAATGAGACAATGGGCTACAATGTTGGCGAGACACATGACTTATAGACACCATCGTCATTGTCTCTCCATGGTACATACTCCACCCGGGTGTTCCCAAAGTATGACCTTCTTGGCCTATTCTTCTCTTGGGTAGCTAGCCCTCAAAGAATATCGGTCCCCGACTACCCTTATCTTGAATGCCCTAACACATTCTCAAAGAGTATCGAATGCCAGATGATTACCCAATCCTCCACTCTGTCTTCCCAAGTGAAGACCAAAATGACGTGTCTATCTCTCCCTTTCAACCAGAGGACCTATTCCAAAAGGAAATGTACTCATTCCTATACAAGGAATGTACCTAAGCTCATTCTTAGGAATTACCAAGTTTCTTCCAAGTAAGAAACTTATCATTAGGTTCCCTCTTAACCAGGGACCTCCAGTAGCAATGGTGAGACACACAGTTGCTCATAAAGAATTCTTGTCCTCGATGTCATGGATTTCGATATTGAGGAATATCAACTTTTAGCTTTATAGGGCACAGATCATCCATCACTTTCATCCATGAATCATGTCAGCTATCAAAAAGTGATTCATCAGACTTCCTTATCTGGTCCATTGTTATGCCATGTTGCTTTCCTTCGAATCATCTCCAAGGATCATACATCCTTTCTAATGATTAGCAGCCCTGCACAGATTCATCCAGATAAACATATACATATGAACTTTTAGAACAAAAGTTACCTTAGTGATGATCTTTCACCATGACATCTTCCTGTAGGCATCGGCATCCTTCACACAAATTGACACATCTCCTAATGATATGTTTTTCCAAGGGTCTTCTTCTTTACCAGACTTCCGTCAGAGTCTACATATCTTCCCAGGAGATCTCCTAGTCACATCTTCTTGGTTTCCGGATGATAACTGCCTCGTGATATGGTTGCATTTCATGATCTCTTCCTCTCTGCACATTCTTCATGCCCAGGATCTTACAAATTTTCAATTTCTTGGTTATGTACAACCACCTCATATTCTATGAGGACATATTATGTTGATTTCATCTATCAGTGCACTGAGAGGTCCTCCTTCATAGATCAAACTTCTAAATATGGAAGTATATTAGCTACAACCATATGACTTCACAGCATCCAATATCAGCATATATGTCTGCATACCTCCTATCTATTTCCCTGAGTCATCCTGTAACAAATTCTCTAGAATGAAGAGTTTCATTCCTTTGACCTGCTCCATCAATATGTCATCACATCCCAGAATTTTGTCTACATGATGACCCTTGATCTGATGACTGCTTTACTTTAGTAGAGAGATTTTCCAGAAGTTGTTTCACGGATAGCTCCTTCCATGCTTCTCTCGAGATGCTTCTTAATATACATTACTTTCTATCATACAATTTTACAACCAAGCGGAGATCACTTAAACAGAAAGATGATCTCAATCATAATAGAGATCTCTCGCTTCCCCCTAAGATATTTTAGCATCAGGTTCTTCTCTTTCATTAGTGACATGGGCTTCTTCCTTTTTCCTCTTGTCCTTTCCAGATTTATGACAATCTCTTTTATAATGCCCAAGCTCATTACATCCAAAGCATCGTACGTTGTCCATATTCCTTTTATTTTGAGGACCAAATTTTCCGAATCTTCCTTTCTTCCTATATGAGGCTGCAAAGGCATGATTCTCTTCACTTGGTCCTGTATCAACTTTGGCTTTCAGTATTGTTTCATCTATTTTACATAGAGACCATAAATCATGGAATGGAGTGGCTTCTTTCTTCCCATATAGACTAGAAGTAAAGCTTCCCCATTCCTCTGGTAGAGCATTCAACACCACTGTTGTCATCTCAGTGTCAAACATCACTTCTCCTAGTTCCTGCAGTTGATCTCTTATTTCAGAAATCCTCATAAAGTATGGAGCAATTCCTGCTTCCCTTGATAATTTCATTTTGTATAGTTCTTGTCTCAGAGAGATTTATTCTCCAGCAGTACTCATAGAGAATAGCTCCACCAATTTCTCATATATTTGTTTTGCAGTCTTTAGTTTTGATACATAGGGAATGAGAGAGTTTTTGATGGATTCTATGGGAATCCTTTGGGCCCTAATTTCTCCCTTCATGTACTTGGCATGGGCTGGAGTATCTTCTTTTAAAGGCTGAACATTATATCCTTCGATATAGTCCATTACTTCGTCTTCAATTAAATTCAAGTCGGTTCTCTTCTTCCATGCACTGAGGTTTGATGACCCAACCAACTTGTTGCTTTCTTTACAATAAGGCATCTTAACAGATAGGGTCATGAATACTGACTTGAGTGGATTGGCTTGCAGCTTCCTTGATGATGATTGAGAATGAAGTCAAGGGTTTCCTTTCTTCAATGTTGGTGTACTTGAACCCTTGATTACAAAGAATATCTTCAGAAGTTGAGGTTCTTTTCAAACAATGTCTTAAGTGCAAATATTTGATGGCAAAGATTATTTTCTTGAATGAGTTTGATCTTTTGAATGAGATAGGATATCTCACTTGAAGTAGTTAGATAGTCTTCTTTGCAAACTGATTTGACTTTCTAACCCAAACTTTCATCTCCGCTTCTTTGAGTGTCTTTGTTGACAAGTAGCCCTTGTGTTCAGCACCTTAGCTCTGAAACCATGTTGAGAATTTGCTGGGTTGGAGATTAATACAAATTATCTTCTTGATAATTACTTGTAATACTTATGTCTTCTCTTCTTTTAGTTTAGTTAATCTTTCATCAAGTCAATTATCAAAAAGCACAAGACACAAAAGTTAGGCTCCTAGAGCCAAGGCAAAACCTCTCCCTCTTGGAGAGAAACAAAGAATTCTTCTTATAGATCTTCAAATGACAAGTACCATGACCTAGACATAGACCCTTGACCTAGATATGCTTCCAAGACCTTGATTCAACCTCTTCAACCTTGAATCTTCTTTTCACCAAATTACTTAGATCTGCATCAGCACTAGAGACCTTGGATATGCTTGTAGTTGAATTGCTTGAACAGTACCATAGATTTACCTTCCTTACTATTGTTGTCTCTTCTCCTTATGATGATTGTCACAATTACCACAAATTCCTTCTTCAGTTCAACAACCCTTGACAATCTTTACTACACTTATTTGCAATCTAACCTATATCCTTGATATCGGCAATCCTCTTCCTATATTACTATTTCAAATCCGCATTCTATACTATCTCTTATCCGCACTTACATTCTTCTTTTATCTGCACTGTAACCTTACTTAATCCACACTGAAATATTTCCCTTTATTCGCACTGTCTCTTGGTATGTCTCTGCACTATCTCTATTGTCTCTATTGTAGATTCATATATATCCGCAATCCTTAACCCAAATAGATCTGCAATGCTTCTGAAGTTAATTTCGCAATTCCTTCTGAGATTGTTCCGTATTCACTGCAATGTTATCCGCAATTCTTCATTGTCTCAAATGATCCGCATACTAGGCATATATATAGTGAGTTGTTCTCACCTTTATCTGCTTCCAAGACCTTGATTCAGCCTCTTCAACCTTGAATCTTCTTTTCACCAAATTACTTAGATCTGCATCAGCACTAGAGACCTTGCATATGCTTGTAGTTGAATTGCTTGAACAGTAGGAAGGTAAATCATAGATTTACCTTCTTTATTATTGTTGTCCCTTCTCCTTATGATAACTGTCTCAATTACCACAAATTCCTTCTTCTGTTCAACAGCCCTTGACAATCTTTACTGAACTTATTTGCAATCTAACCTGCACCCTTGATATCCGCAATCCTCTTCCTGTATCAATGTTTCAGTTCCGCATTTTATATTGTCTCTTATCCGCACTTATATTCTTCTTTTATCTACACCGTGACCTTACTTAATCCTCACTGAAATCTTTCCCTTTATTTGCACTGTCTCTTGGTATGTATCCACACTATCTCTGTTGTAGATTCATATATATCCGCACTCCTTAACCCAAATAGGATTTCTAATGCCTCTAAAGTTTTATCTGCAAGTCTTCTTGAAGTTAATTTCACAATTCCTTCTGAGATTGTTCCGTATTCACTACAGTGTTATCCGCAATTCTTCATTGTCTCAAACGATCCGCAAACTAGACATATATATAGTGAGTTGTTCTCACCTTTTAGGCCGACCATCCAAATATGATTTGACTTCACCATAGCACATAGGCCGACATGACTTGTAATTTCTTCCACTTTCCAAGAGGTGTTTCTTCAGCAACGTTGAAGGTTGTCTTCACTATATTATGGAGCTTGACTTCAACATTATTTGAGGGTTGTTGAGAGCTTCTTCACAAGGTATTTGGAGCACTAAATCCTTCATGAATATGACACGTAATTATATTTATTCCTAGAAGACATAAACCTAATAGACATCAAGAAGAAGTCTATCTACATAACAAAATCTTGCTCATGAAACCCATGAAGCAAGCACACCAAAAATACATTTTATTATCTTTGACATCTTCTTTACATAATTACATAGTCAACATGAAGACCAACACAGTTACACTTTTCAACACTAATGATACATTTTTCTTAGGAGGTGCCTCGTGTACAATTGCAAGAAGGTTCAAAGTCATCTTGGACAGTTTTTTGGAGGTCTCTAGAGGTATCCTAAACAACTTAAAAAGCAACATATATGGATGGAATGTCCTTGCTAGAACTCTACAACACATATCCCAAATCTTGGGAGTTCCTTTCAAAGCAAACCGGGACCACTTCAAACATTTGGAACACCCCATTACCAAAGAAACTATGAAATCAAAGATTTGGCACAACTCTATAGAGAAAATGAAGAAGAAAATCCATAGTTGGGGCATTCTTTGGCTCAGTATAGCAGGGAGGATTACTTTAATCAAATATGTTTTAGCAGCTCTCCCTCTCTGTCAATTTTCCACCCTTCAAGACCCTACTGGAATCCATAAACAAATCGAGCTCATCATCAAAAAATTCTTATGGCAGGGAGGTTAAACAAAGACAAAAAAATTCAGTCTAGTAAATTGGAATCAAGTAATTGCTCCTTTTGAAAAAGGAGGTATTTCCATTCGCCTTCTCAAGCTAATGAATATTGCCTTTGGAGCCAAAATCATTGGAGATTTATCATCGGTGAAGCCTCTTAGTGGAAGCAATTTTTGGAGGAAAAGTATTTAAACTTCGCTCGACAATCCCTCCTTACAAGAAAATTGCCCACCAAGCCTTGTTCTAAAATATGGAAATTAGTGAAAAAAGTCCTCCCTCTTATCAAAGAAAACACCTCCAGCATCCCGAGAGGAGGAAAGGATATAAACATTTGGAGAGATAGCATCATGGGCAACTGAAGAATAAAGCCCACATGACAAAGGGCACAATATTTTTCGGACAAATGTCCACGGAAAAACCCAATGCAGGAAAACCGATGCAGCAACTCTTAGAGGGTTTTATTATTATGCAGAATTCTAAATACATTCAAAGGCACCAGACATGGTTTTCCCAAACAGAGAAAATCTCGACAGATGTACCTTTATCACTCGGAGACAAAAAATATGGTTGATTCGGCTGAGGCTTCACACCTTCTGGATTTGCTGAAAACAAGCCCTTTCTGGCCTGCTTGAACCCCAGTGTTGCCTCTCCTGGGACTACGTCAGTCTTACGACCCTGTGTGAGCCTCTGTGCAACACAGGCTGGCCCTGCGTCACCCTAGTTGAGCCTACGCTGCCTCTGCGCAGCTCTAGCTTGTCTTGCGTCACTCTGGCTGAGCCTACGTTGCCTCTACGTTGCTCTGGTTGGGCTTGTGTCACCCTTGTTGGGTCTCTGCACTACTCTGGTATGGATCTGCCTCTCTACCAATGTATCCTCGACCTCGAATATGAAATCCCACTGCCGATCTACCCCTCACTGCACTGCAAGCTCACTCAAAAATTCTCAACAAACTGTGCCCCAGAATTTCGACTTAGCTCGAGTGTTGCTAATATGTGTGTCTCCCTAATTGACCCCAAGCCTTCCTTTAATACTTTTCTCATTGAACAATCAATGGTCATGATCTAATCCCTAATCAACAGCTAAGATTAGAAAAGAATTGATCCACGTCACTTAGAACATTCTCACCCACATGTCTAAATTAATTCACTTTAATTATTTAATTTCCCTAAGTTAGATTTAGGGTCTTCATTAAAATAATTAATATTTTGAATAACTTAGGTTCCATGTGGAATTTCTCCAAACGATTTCTGGGTCTTGGAGATCTCATGTGTTGTAGCCCCTCCACAAAGTTTCGGTGCTAGAGCACATCCGATGCTACCCAAAATCTCAACACTCCCTCTTAGCAAGGAACGTGCTCTAGCAACACTTCACTCCAGAAGTGTTACTCTGATCCATGGCATCAGTCCTTGCGCTGCCGATGCTCGGCTGTTGCCCCTCATCCACTGCGTTGTTGCCTTTTGTACTACTGCCCATGACTCTGCCATAGTCACTGCCTCATCTATACTGCAGCTCCCTCTCAAATGTTGCATCGTGTTGCCCATAGCACTGCCACTGCTAACTGCTGCACTGCAACTCAACTGCGGAGAAGTAAGCAACTGAAGGACATCACCCAAAAATACTGACAAACAAGTCAGTTTGGTTGCATCTCGATACTGAAGCACCCTCCGATGTTGCTCTACGCTGAACCTCTGAAGCTCTGCGTCGTCTGCTGCTTTGCACTGCGTAAGCATTGCCTTTGCGCTGCTGAAATCCCATCAGCCTCTGCGTTGTTGCTGTCTCTCCTCTGCGCTGCTCCAGTCTTCAACATCCTAGCACTGCGAAAGTGCCTCCACGATCCTCTGCACCAAGTAACTCCAGTCATCCTTCTATTTCCTTTAAGGGCTCTCGTAGCTCGTATGTGATCCAAGAGTTTGGGCACCTCAAGGATCCTACACCCCTCTGCAGTTCAAGAGAACTACAGATCAACGTCGCCCCACCTCTTCTCTCGAGGTACATGAGCACTCATGGCCACATCATCATCACTGCCATCATCCCCCTTAGTTGTTGCAGCCTTGGAATCTGAATCTTCCTTGCCCTTCTTCTTCTAAGGACAAGTATTGGCAAAGTGTCCCAATTCGCCACATCTGAAGCACCAGACCTTTAAGAGGTCCTTCTTCTTCCCTTGGTGTTGTCTTTGTCCTTTAGATGCGAGAGCCGCATCTTCCTCCTCCTCCTTCTTGATCTTGGCTCCTCCGTTGTTGCTGCCCATCTTGGACATTCTCCTGATTTCCTCTTGACGAAGAGTTGCCCACATGTCCTCCCAATTTGGAAGTTGTGCTCTGCCCAAAATACTTTGGATAAAGGTCTCCCAATCATTAGTGACTGCATTCAGGGCAGTCCTCACCATGAGACTATCGTCAGGAGTTTCCCCCATAGTAACCAACTGATCTCGAATTGCCTTCAATCGAATGAGGAAGGGATCGATTTCCTCTCCTTTGTGCATCTGAAATAGTCGTAGCTGATTCTCCAGAAGCATATTCCTCTAGACAGAAGTACCTTGATACAATGTGGTCAAGGTCGTCCACATCTCACTTGCCATATTCTTCTCGGGAATGTGTGGGACCATATGATTCTTTACCCCGTCCATTATCAAGTACTTAGCCCTTGCTTGCGCTTCCTCATACTTCTTTAACGGATCAGCATCGACCGGGACAGCCACAGCCTTCTCAGCATAATCTTTGATGTGATACTCATCCAGGACAGATAGGATCTTGGCCTTCTAGATGACGAAGTTAAATGCTCCATCTATCTTGTCTTGATCCCTCAATCCATGAGAGGCCATCTCTGCTCAACAGTGTCGAAGCGGACGCTCTTCTCCCTTCTTCAATTGTTGCTCTCAGTAAGAGACAAGATTAGGATTTCTTGGCAATAGAAAACCCTCTAGAGAATACGATCCCTCTGAACAGTGATTTCCTTCTCGAAAATCCTCCACCAATTCCGCTGAATCAACCCTCTCCAATCACTCTGCTAATCGGATCTCAGACTTCTTGGCTAGAAAGTCTGTTGAGGAACTGCTTCCCCTTATTTTGTCAACCCTACTAGACACTGTTATGCACCGACAGAAACAATGCCCCACCAGCAACTTTTAAGATCAAAAACTGCACCTCCAGCCATAGCAACTAGCACAACGTCACCCCCTCTCAGACTGCGTCACCCACTTGGGCCTGCGTCACCCTCTGTGTCAGCTCTGCGTGAGTTAGACAGGCTCTGCGTCACCCTTTTGGGCCTACGTCAGCTAGACAGGCTCTGCGTCACCCCTGTTGGGTCTACGTTGTCCCTCAGGTGTTGCGTTGCCTCTTTCTGGATCTGGGTTGTCTCAGCCGCTTTCCTACAGAAAAAATCTTCGTCACTTCGTTGATGGCTTCAGCTCCCCCTGATCTGCAATAGCTCTGATACCATGTGAAAAGTTTAGAATCCACATTACATAAACCCTACTGCAGTATTCTGATTTACTTCTCCTACTTGTTTGATTTAATTAACAAGTTATTTTTCTAAAATATTCAGTAAAACATCATAGTAAACACTACTGCAACCTACACATACATATAGATCAAGAACTGAAGAATAAAGCCCACATGACAAAGGACACCATATTTTTCGGACAAATGTCCCTGGAAAAACCCAATGTGGGAAAACCGATGCAACAACTCTTAGAGGGTTTTATTATTATGCAGAATTTTGAATACATTCAAGGGCACCAGACATGGTTTGCCCAAAGAGACAAAATCTCGGCAGATGTACCTCTATCACTCGGAGACAGAAAATATAGTTGATTCAGCTGAGGCTTCACACCTTCTGGATATGTTGAAAACGAGCCCTTTCTGGCCTACTTGAACCCTAACGCTGCCTCTCCTAGCACTGCATCATCCTTATGGCCCTGCATGAGCCTCTGTGCAGCATAGGCTAGCCCTACATCACCCTGGCTGAGTCTACGTTGCCTCTGCGCAGCTCTGGCTTGGCCTGCGTCACTGTGGCTGAGCCTACGCTGCCTTTGCGCTGCTCTGGGTGGGCCTACATCACCCTTGTTGGGTCTCTGCGCTCCTCTGGTACGGATCTGCCTCTCTGCCAATGTATCCTCAGCCTCGGATCTGAAATCCCACTGTCAATCTGCCCCTCATTGCACTGCAATCTCACTTGAAAATTCTCAGCAAACCGCGCCCCAGAATTTCGACTTAGCTCAAGTGCTGCTACTATGTGTGTCTCCAACTGACCCCAAGCCTTCCTTTAATACTTTTCTCATTGAACAATCAACGGTCGTGATCTAATCTCTAATCGACAGCTAATATTAGAAAATATTTGATCCACGTTACTTAGAACATTCTTACCCACATGTCTAAATTAATTCACTTTAATTATTTAATTTCCCTAAGTTAGACTTGGAGTCTTCATTAAAATAATTAATATTTTGAATAACTTAGGTTCCAAGTGGAATTTCTCCAAACGATTTCTGGGTCTTGGAGATCTCATGTGTTCTAGCCCTCCACAAAGTTTCGGAGCTAGAGCACATCCGATGCTACCCAAAATCTCAACACTTCCATGTCTTGAGAGAAAACAACAAAGAGGTTGACAAGCATGCAAACAATGCTTGTATTCGTTCTCAAGGAGAATTAAAAATCAACAATGTGGTCTCCATTCATGCTATCCCTTAATTCCCTCCTATTATCCTATTCTCTACTCGTTCTCCTCGTGATCAGGGAATTCTCCTTTTGGATCTCGCACCTCCTTTCTCCTGTCAGCCTCATATTCCTTATCAAACCTTTTTTCTGCCAATGCTCCCTTCTCCATGCAGATTTCTGGATTGCATATCTCTGCATTGTCTGATTTCCTTTCCCTTTGTAATCATTCCCTGGTTGACTCTTGGTTTCCTCATTTGACCTCCCTCCTTTTTATTTTCTACCTCCCATTCCCTCACCCATGCTTCGTCTTCCTTATTCCCTGTGTTACGCTCTCCTCCTTCGCTGCGTCCTCGCTTTGAAGTTTGATCTACTCCTTCGTTGTGCCTCTTTCGCAGCGTTCTCACGGTGCCTCTGCTTCTCTCTATTCTCACAGCGCTATCTCCCTTCATCATCTGTGTCTTTGTTGCGCTTCTCCCAAATGGATCCTCTCGACAGTGCTTCGAAGACCCAACCGTGTCCACATTACAAGGCACACAAAGTGGCATTTGAACAGATCCGTTCCATGCAAAATCAGATGCGAAACCAAAGCTAATAAGAGGTGGATTTTATTCTACATCAGCTCAATGAGCATCGAAAATAATTTGAAAGGCTCAACAAGAAGTGCACCCATCTGGAAAACACGGTCAATTTTCTGTGAGATATCACATCCAAAAAGCCAGGTGAAAGTTTTAACTCTCTAGATCAAGGCAGCAGAAATCAACAAGAGGAGGAAAAGATAGTCAACAAGGAATAACATAAATCTAAGAATATGGAGCACCAGGATCTTTTTTGCGTACAGACAGAAGGATTTCTCTGATCTCGATCTTAAACCAATCATCATATTTAGTCATGAATTGCAAATGTGATCTGTTGTTACAGCAGTTTGTAAAGATCTATAAACTAGATACAATAGGAAAATTAGGAATCTATGAAGTCAATGTAGCAGCAAGAAAAGAAGAATCAAGGTTTTTTGGTCTCTCCTCCTTCCTTGATTGCTTCAGCCTTATGTAATCGGAAGCTTTGCTTCCATGCTCTTTTGGAATGAATATCAAATATCTGATTATGTTAAAAAAAAAATACAAAATGACTTCAATACCATAATACGTATATTTGAAAATATGCCTTTCTGACAACAAGAGAGGATGTTGGCCCACTGTTGATTAGATTCAGACTGTGTATAAATATATTCCAACTTCATTACTGTGAATATGCATATTCAGAAACTTCTCAACCTAGTGGATCACATATCACAGGTTCTTTTCTTTTACTCCATAGGTCGGCTCTCCCTTTGGTTGACTAGGCTCGAATCCAGTATATGTATGCTCAAAAAAAACTCGTCTTTTATACACAGAATTGTCACTTCATTGTGGATCTGCATTATGAAATCATGACTAAGGGTGAGTGAAGGTAAGTCTTTGCTTCTCTCTTGTAGCCTTTCAATTTCGTATCATCTATTTTCGTGCTCAAAACTTCGATGACTTGGTAGATTCAGTGCTTCCTTTACATGATTCGGACTTGAATTTGCAAATCATGCTCAGAACTTCAATCTTAGTATTTCGAACTTATGCTCAAATCTTCCAACGAAACCCTTAATGGATTCGGTATTTATGCACAGATAGAGCTTTTCGACTCTCTTTGAAAAGGTGACAGAGATTAGTATTTTAGGGCTTCCACTGAAAGACTTATGCACAGACCCAAATTTTGGACCTTTTGGCTTTTTAATAGAGATGACATTGCACAGGCATTTGATGCCTTGCAAAACTCAGAACAATTCTTCAATAAAACTCTTATAATGTACATACCAGAGATAGGAGTTGTTCAGAAATTCAGAATTTTAGATGATGGTTGCAAACCTTAAGAGACCTTTTTAGACCTTCGCTCCTGCATCAACAAGTGCGGCCTTCCTTAAGTTGTTTAGACTAGTCTTTCGGTTCTCAAGGACAAGGATTTTTATGCTCTTGCTTTGATACAGAATATTTGTGGCCGTTATCTAGTGATTAAGGGCTAGAAAAACTTCGATCTGCTTTCCAAAGAGTGCAGCGTTGAGAGGGATGCTCTCTTACTTATTTGATCTCTTGAAACAGAGCTAAGAAACCCTCGCTATCCTTGATGAGACCTGCAGCTTGACTTCTGCAATTAGGGCTTTCCCAGAACTTCTTCTACTAAGTATGCCTAGAAATATTCGATCTGCTTGTCTTGTGGTTCTTATTATCAGGGCTTATAAGCCCTCAAAATCAATTCGCTCTTGCACTGTATACTATGACCTTGTCTCTGCAATTAGGGCTAGAATATGTGCCCAGAAATCTACTCTAGTTGCCTCCACAAATTTGGTCTAGGATTATAATATTCCTCGAGAAGTGATGAAGCCAAATTGATCTTCTAACTGCCCACTGTTAAAAGCCCTAGCTCTGATACCATGTTGAGAAATCTAGGGCATAATAGTTACAGTTATTTAAATTTTCTCGTGACATTATTATTATCATTTAGTTATGTTTTATCATCAAGACAAATGCCAATAAGATGATCACAACACAAACACAAGAACACCAAATGTAGGAGGAAAACCTCTCCTAGAGAGGAAAACCCACAAAGTCTCTTCTTATAGAATTTGTTCAATGAAGACTTCCAAGACCATGACCTTAATCCAAGTGTTGGAAAGTGTAACTAGGTTCGGTCTTCATAATGACTATGTAATTATGTATTTATGTAATGAAGAAGACAAAGATAATAAAATATATTTCTTCTTAAGCTTGCTTCATGGATTTCATGAGCAAGGGATTTTATTATAGGTCAAATACTTCTTCTTGATGTCTTTTAGGATTTGTCATCTTGTCATAAATTTAAAAATTAGAGTCCACGCTTATAAAGTGCCAAAGAAACAATGTAAAAATGTTCAACGCCCTTGTCAACTTGCTGAAAGAATACTCCTTGAAGTCGGCCTCACAACAGTTGGTCAAGCCGGCTTGAAAACACTGCTAATGAACCGTCACACTCCTTCATGGTCAGGTCGGCTTAATTACAGGTTGAGACAACTATATATACTCAACTATGCTGCGCAAAACAGAGACAGAACAGAGCTCGGATCATCTTTAGTTTTCGGGTATATGCATCAGTGAATAGTCCGAGATTGCAGTGCGGAATAATCTGAGTTTGTGGTGCAAAACTATCTGTCTTATGGTGCAGAAGAATACAACCTAATGAAGAAGTCTCTCTCTAGAATGTAAATAAAAGAAGGATCAATCTGCAGAAGACTGACGGTAATCACACTAGACTGAAGGTAATTACGGTAGCTCTCACAAATCGGAGGTGATCTCAGGAAGCATCATATCTGCAGTAAGTGCAAGGGAAAGGTAAGCCTGCACAGCAAAGGGAAGACAGATTGCAAGGAGTGCAAGAAGAGGTTTATCCATAGTACGTTGAAGGTAGACTGCCCAACAAAGGAAGATAGAATGCCAGGAGAAGGCTATCTCAGACAAGAAACAAAGGATCTCTACTCAATGTTTCAAGGGTGCAAAAAGAGGTCTTTAGGATGCCTTGATTAGACCAAGGAAAGGAGGAGTTCACAGTTCAGATATAGGAACCGAGTTTCATTGTATTGGTGCAGTGCAGTGCAAGAAAGAAGGATCAGCAATAAGGAGCCAAGAAGAGCAGTTGACAAGGGTGTTGGAGGTACATTGAGGTCAAGGGTCCGTGTCATGGTCATGGTACTTCTCAACAAAAACTCTACAAGAAGAATTACTTGTGGGTTTTCCTCTCCAAGAGGGAGAGGTTTTGGCCCTGGCTAGAAGAGCCTAAATTTGTGTCTCTTGCATTTTGATAATTGACTTGATGAAAGACTTAATAAGCTAAGAAGAGAAGACATAAGTAAGAAAAATAAGCTCACAAGTAATTATCAAGTAGAAAATTTGAATTAAACTAAGCCCTTCAAATTCTCAACATGGTTTCAGAGCTAAGGTGCTAAAATCAAAGGGCTACTTGTCAAAGAGACACTCAAGGATCAAAAGGCAAGAATCAATTACTCTAGAAAGCATCAAAGTCAAAGTCAAAGTCTTCACTGAAAAGTCAAATCAGTTTGCAAAGAAGATTCTCAAGCCATCTCAAGAAGACCTTCAACCTCATTCAAAGGATCCACTCACCAAGGAGATAATCTTAGACATCAAAGATTCTTGACATTGAAGACTTTGTTGGAAGGCACATCATCAAGCTGCATCCAACACTATCCAACATCTTTGAAGACATCATCATTCTGAAGTAATCATCTAAGACATCCTTGATCCAAGATCACCTATATTAAAGGAATCAATCTAAGAGGGAGTTACTGCTATCATTTTCATCATCATCAAGGAAGTTAATGGAAGGAAGAAATCAATACACTCAAAGTAAGTATCTCTATGACCTCATCTAGATCTGTCAAAATTGTTTATTGCAAAGAGAGCAACAAATTGGTTGGGTCATCAAACTTTAGTGCATGGAAGAAGAGGACAGATTTGAATCTAATCGAAGATGAAGTTATGGGCTACATCAAAGGATCTACAACTCAACCCTCAAAAGAAGATGCTCCAGCTCATGCCACATACATGAAAGGAGAAATCAGAGCCCAGAGGATTCTCATAGAATCCATTAAGGACTCACTCATACCCTATGTATCAAAACTAGAAACTACAAAAGAAATATATGAGAAATTGGTGGAGCTATTCTCCGTGAGTACTGCATGAGAAATAATCTCTCTGAGACAAGAACTATACAAGATGAAATTGTCAAGAGAAAAAGGAATCACTTCATATTTTATGAGGATTTCTGAAATACGAGACTAGCTGCAGGAATTGGGAGAAGTAATGTCTGGTAGTGAAGTGACTACAGTGGTGTTGAATGCTCTACCAGAAGAATGGGGAAACTTCACTTCAAGCTTATATGGGAAGAAAGAAGCAACACCATTCCAAGATCTATGGTCTCTATGTAAAATAGAAGAAATAAGATTGAAAGCCAAAGCTGATACAGGATCAAGTGAAGGGAATCAATCCTTTGCAGCCATGTCCATGAAGAAAGGAAGATTCGGTAAATTTGGCCCTCATAATAAAAGAAGAAATATGTACAAAGTACAATGTTTTGGATGTAATGAACTTGGGCATTATAAAAGGAATTGTCCTAAATCTGGAAAGGACAAAAGGAAAAAAGAAGAAGCCCATGTCACAGATGAAAGAGAAGAACCTCATGCAAAGAAATCTAAGAAAGAAGAAGTGAAAGATCTCTATTATGATTGAGATCATCTTCCTCTTTAAGTGATTTATGTTGGTTGTAATATAGTATGATAGGGAACATTGTATATTAATAGCATCATGATAGAAGCATGGAAGGAGCACTTGTCTTAGAAGAAGTGACTCCTAGGAACCTCACTGATAACAACATTGATGGAAGATAGTCATCTGGATCAAGGGTCATCTATGAAACAAGTGCTGGCACTTTCTAATGGAGTCCTCCTTGGATTCACTAGTTAGAAAGAAAGCAAAAGGTTTCATTGGGAATTATATCTTGAAAAATTATGGGATTAGGATATGATGAGATATTGATGAAGCAGGTCAAGGGAATGAAGTTCTTCATTCTTAGGAAATTGTTGCAGGATGACTCAAATGGATAAGATAAGGTACATATATGCCAACACTGTATGTCGTGAAGTCATTCCATATGGTTGCAAGTGATGGACTTCTATCTTTAGAAGTATGATCAAAGAAAGGAGGATCTCTTCCGGTACACAGGTTGTCATTAACAGATGAAATCAAATACATCCTCATATGGAATATGAGGTGGTTGTATACAAACAAGGAACTATATGTTGGAAGTTCCTGGGAATAAATGAAATTGTGTGGAGAAAGAAAGGAAGAGATCATGAAGTGCAACCATGTCAAGAGGCGGTTATCATCTGGAATCCAAGAAGATGTGACTAGGAGATCTCCTGGGAAGATATGTAGACTTTAATATAAGTCTGATAAAGAAGAAGACTCTTTACATACAAATCTCTAGGAGATGTGTCAATCTGAATAAAGGATGTTGATGCCTACAGGAAGATGTCATGGTGAAAGATCATCACTGAGGTAACTTTTGATTTAAAAGTTCATATGTATATGTTTATCTAAATAATTTTATGCAGGGTTGCCAACCATGTGGTAGGATGTAAGATCCTTGGGAGATGGTTCGAAGGAAAGCAGCATGGCATAAAGGTGGACCAGATGAGAAAGACTAATGAATCACTCTCTGGTAGATGACATCACTCACGGATGAAGTGATGGATGATCTATGCCCTATGAAGCTAAATTTGAAGATTCCTCAAGATCGAAATCCATGACATCGAGGGGAGGAATTCTTCATGAGCAACTGGGTGTCTCACCATTGCTGCTGCAGGTCCCTGGTTAAGAGGGAGCCTGGTGGTAAGTTTCATACTTGGAAGAAACTTGGTAATTCCTAGGAATGAGCTTAGGTACATTCCTTGTATAGGAATGAGTACATTCCCTTCTGGAATAGGTCCTCCCTGGCTGAGAGGGAGAGATAGACACATCATTCTGGTCTTCAACTAGGAAGACGAAATGGAGGATTGGGTAATAGTTTGGCATCCGATATTCTTTGAGAATGAGATAGGGCATTCAAGATAAGAGTAGTCGTGGACAGATATACTTTGAGGGCTAGCTACCCGAGAGAAGAATAGTCCAAGAAGGTCATACTTTGGGAACACTCGGGTGAAGTATGTACCTTGGAGAGACAATGACGATGGTGTTTATAAGTCATGTGTCTCGCCAGCATTGTAGCCCATTGTCTCGTTGAGAGATGGGGTTGTTAGTCAAGGCCTTGCACTAGAACAATGTTTGTTGATATGATGCTATATAGATACGATTACCAATTCGATTCTTCTTATGAGATTCTTCAGATTGAAAGTAACCATGTACCATTATGAATACCTCCCTAGTTAAGAGGGAGTGTTGGAAATTGTAACTAGGTTTGGTCTTCATAATGACTATGTAATTATGTATTTATTTAATGAAGAAGACAAAGATAATAAAATATATTTCTTGTTAAGCTTGCTTCATGGGTTTCATGAGCAAGGGATTTTATTATTGGTCAAAGACTTCTTCTTGATGTCTTTTAGGATTTGTCATCTTTTCATAAATGTACAAATTAGAGTCATGTACATGAAGCAATGTTATGCTTATAAAGTGTCAAAGAAACAATGTAAAAATGTTCAACACCCTTGTCACCTTGCTGAAAGAATACTCCTTGAAGTCGGCCTCACAAAAGTTGGTCAAGCATGCTTGAAAACACTGCTAATGAACCGCTACACTCCATGGTCAGGTCAGCTTGATTACAGGTTGAGACAACTATATATACCCAACTATGTTGCACAGAATAGAGACTGAACAGAGCTTGGATCATCTAAATTTTTTGGGTATATGCATCAGTGAATAGTCTAAGATTGCAATGCGAATAATCTGAGTTTGTGGTGCAAAGCTATCTGTCTTTTGGTGCAGAAGAATACAACCTAATGAAGAAGTCTCTCTCTGGTACGTAAATAAAAGAAGGATCAATCTGCAGAAGACCGAGGGTAATCACAGTAGACTGAGTGCAATTACAGTAGCTCTCGCAAATCGAAGGTGATCTCAAGACGCATCAGATCTGCAGTAAGTGCAGGGGAAAGGTAAGTCTACACAACAAAGGGAAGACACATTGCAAGCAGTGCAAGAAGAATTTTATCCATAGTATGAAGAAGGTAGATTGCCCAACGAAGGAAGATAGTGTGCAAGGAGAAGGCTATCTCAAAAAAGAAACAAAGGATCTCTACTCAGTGTTTTAAGGGTGCAGAAAGAGATCTCTAGGAGGTCGTGATTAGACCAAGGAAAGAAAGAGTTCACAGTTCAGAAATAGGAACCAAGTTTCATTGTATTGGTGCAGTGCAGTGCAGTGCAAGAAAGAAGGATCAGAAATAAGGAGCCAAGAAGAGCAAATGACAAGGGTGTTGGAGGTACATTGAGGTCAAGGGTCTATGTCATGGTCATGGTACTTGTCAACTAAAAGTCTATAAGAAGAATTACTTGCGAGTTTTCCTCTCCAAGAGGGAGAGGTTTTGGCCCTCACTGGAAGAGCCTAAATTTGTGTCTCTTGTGTTTTGATAATTGACTTGATGAAAGACTTGATAAGCTAAGAAGAGAAGACATAAGTAAGAAAAGTAAGCTCACAAGTAATTATCAAGTAGAGAATTTGAATTAAACTAAGCCCTGCCAAATTCTCAACACCAAGACCAAACCTTCCAAGTGATGAGCTTTCCAAAACCCTAAACCAATTCTCTGCAAAATGATGACCAAGGAAACCCTAGTTCTTTCCACGGAGGCTTCTAGACATGACATTTTATATTAAACATTTTTCTTCTTTGACACATGGGCCTTCCAAGGGCTAATACACCATGACCTTGACCTTTTGACTTGTCAACAAGACCCCTAGAGCACTCAATGGGTGCTTTAACCTAGGACCACAACATGATGGGCAAGAAACCCATTTCAATAAGATAATTTTTCTTTTTACAAATAAATTTTCTTTTCATTTTTTTTGACAAGTACATCAAGTGATGACTCAAGTACAAATTATGAAGACCGATACTAGTTAAATTTCAAAAAACTCAACTCTTAGATTGAAATTTATGCTCATTCAAAGTTTGATCAACCAAATTGTGCCACATCAGTAAGGAACCGCCATGTGGCACTCGCACGTAACCCACGCAGACCTGCCATGTCATCCCTAACAGTCCCACACCTCTTATTGTTCTTATGTGGCATCCACGCAGTTGTGTCTTAGCCCATCAGCACCTTCCACGTGGACTTAGGGTCATGGTCCCACTAGGCCCACCCCTAGGGTTTTGCGACGACTCCCCGTTGTAACCGATTCTCTAACCATGTCATCGCGGTTGCAGGTCCCCAGGTAATTCACTCAATACCAACGTAAATTGGTTGGGCAGCCGATAATTCTATCAAATGTCATGGATTCTCCCGATAGTTGCGAGCCATTTTGTCGTTGCGTCCTAGGATCCTTATGATAATACAACCTCACACACACCCAATGGGTTTTTCCCCGTGAACACGTCATCCTACCCGCAGTGCTTTCAACTACGCATTATTTCAATTCTTCTTGGAGAGCCCAGGACTGCGCACATTTCATCCTGGTGGGGTCTCCTTCGCGCATTATTTCAATTCGATACTAGTTACATTTCAAAAAATTCAACTCTTAGATTGAAATTTATGCTCATTCAAAGTTTGATCAACCAAATTGTACCACATCAGTAAGGAACCGCCATGTGGCATTCGCACGTAACCCACGCAGACCTGCCATGTCATCCCTAACAGTCCCACACCTCTCATTGTTCTTATGTGGCATCCACGCAGTTGTGTCTTAGCCCATCAGCACCTTCCACGTGGACTTAGGGTCATGGTCCCAGTAGGCCCACCCCTAGGGTTTTGCACCGACTCCCCGTTGTAACCGATTCTCTAACCATGTCATCGCGGTTGCAGGTCCCCAGGTAATTCACTCAATACCAACGTAAATTGGTTGGGCAGCCGATAATTCTATCAAATGTCATGGATTCTCTCGATAGTTGCGAGCCATTTTGTCGTTGCGTCCTAGGATCCTTATGATAATACAACCTCACACACACCCAATGGGTTTTTCCCCATGAACACGTCATCCTACCCGCGGTGCTTTCAACTACGCATTATTTCAATTCTTCTTGGAGAGCCCAGGACTGCGCACATTTCATCCCGGTGGGGTCTCACTCGCGCATACATCATCCTAACCTGACTCCATCCAACAATCTGCAGGCTAGTTCCTTGAGAACGTGCAAGCCACGCATATGTCATCTTAAGCTCAGCTCCTTCCGACGTTACCCCTTTCAAATATGTTTGGAGAGCCCAAGGCCGCAAGCCTGCAAATAATATCAAGTCGCATTCTTACAAGCAAATGAACAAAGGGATGATCAACAAACTCTAGTCCTCTACGCTTACGGCACAAGGGCTCGAAGTCGAGAGGCCGTTAATGGAAAACGATTAACAACAATGAGGTCAAGGACCTCAAAATAATGGAAAACAATAGTTTCAGAGACAAGAAAAGGGACAAGGCCCCAACACCAGTGCACACAATTTTTATAGTTTAGTTTGGAAAATACACAAGTTACTTGGACCATAATGGCACCAATTACTCAGACCATAATGCCATATTGATAAGTTCATTCATAGAGTCTTGATCAAAAATTTGACTAAGATCATATAGAGTTATAATTTGATCATAAGAAGGGTTGGACAACATAGTCCAAATTCATATCACACAGATTCATGTCACATAGAGCATAGCCACACAGATTCATATCCCAATTACGAATAACATCAGTGAATAGCATCATTCAAACATTCATGCTTATTCATGTAGCTAACTATGTAGCTCATATTAACGACAGCAACACAGAGTTCTATGAAACTAACATAACTATGAGAACATATAAGCAAGCATTCATCATCATTGTGCAAGAACATCAGGTTTTAATCCACACTTTCATTTCACATATCAAACATGGCACAAGTATATACATGGGTAAGCACACTTATCCGATTAACTTAAGTGGTTGGAAACTAAGGGAGGGACTTTAACTCTCCACCCAACTATAGGCCAACTACACTACAGTCCTTCTTGTAGCTAACCATCCCCAAGCCAAATTCAAAATCTGAGGAGTTGACTGCTCAAGGCACAGATAACAAGTTAACCAAACCAAAGAGGGAGTTCACTACCCAGGTGGTTTATAAAATGTCTCATGCAATAAGCACCACAGTGACTCTTTTGCCTCTCTACAATCAATCACAGGGATTTCCAAGGCTCAATGAAGTTCTGCTTAGTCTAGGAATCTCACTCCAAGGGTGGTTTATCAATTGGATTTTCCAGGCAAGCACTGCAAGAGTGTGAAGCCAACTGCCCAAGTGGTTTATCAGCTTACTTGGCAAGAACTTAAGTGGTCTATCAGCCCCCAAGGCAAGCACTTAGTGGTTTATCAACCCTTTTCAATAAGCACCTGAGTGTCTCAGCCTGCCAAGTGATTTATCAGTGTTCCAACAAGCACCCCAATGGTTTATCAACCCATTCAGCAATCTCTAAGTGGTTTATCAACTATCTATTAAGCACTTAGAGGTTTATCAGCTAAGATAGCAAGCACTAAGTGAATAAATGCCTCCATCAAGCCTTCACTAGCCAACCATCACCAACACGCAACCATTGGCCACAACGAAATTATAGGGAATGCCATCCCAACACAGGGCATTGGCTTGAAGCCATCTTCTCTTCTCTTCTCTTCTCTTTTGCGCTTCCTCCTCACTCCTCTCAGGCTCTGTGTGCTCTTCCTCCACTTTTTGTGTGCTTTCTTGTTTAGCCTCTTTTCATCCCCTGTTGCGTAGTCTTGTGTGTTGACTTGCCAACACATCCCACAAGAAGGAAAGTTGCATGGGCCTTGTCCTTCACTTCAAACTACACATACACAACTTCAATGTCTGTTGAGCAGATCATTAATTCGCCAGGGAGATAGATGGGGAAAAAAATTGAAGTGGCTTGGGTTTTTGGGCTTAAACACAACACAAGTAACTTCCCCCTCCTAAGACCTTTGAATCTGTGTCCACTCCTCCAGCTCATCCATATTTGCATTTTTACATTTATTTACATAAACAAATATACATGGTAACATTTACATGCGAGGTAGCAAAAAAGGGATGTTACACTGATCACTTGATGCTCCACACCATCAAAAGAAACCCTTGCATGTCCCAATCCCGATGAGCGATAAAGTATCACATATTAAGAGGTAAAATTGAATGTTATATCATAAAGAGCAAGCTCTAACCCTTGAGTTATACACCCTAAATAAAAGCAGTATTATTAAGAAGTAAAAGGCATACTAGAGGGGTGAAAAAGTAGGCCAAGCAGGGTAACTCATTCCTTCGTGATTTCTCCCTCCATTACATCTATACACTCAAGATGTGGACTCCCATGAGTTGGTCCTGTTGACCATGGCACTTGGTCATGAAGCCTTTTTCCCTCCATTGCAACTCATCTACACCAACACCTATTTATTAAAGAGTTAACCTTGGAAATGCCACCTCCCCTTAGGGGCTAGAAGCACCTAATAGGGTTGACTATTAGCCACCTCTACCAAGATAGGGAACACCTTTATGGGACTTGGTCTAGTTATATATTGGGAGGTAATCCTAATTTAAAGTGTTAGCATTCCCTTAACACAAGTTTGTGTTGAAATTTGTTAGCTCGAAAGGTATTTCCAACTGGAAAAGCCCATGGGAAGTTTTGGTTTGGTTAATGGGCTTTGCACCCAAGGTGTGGGTGTTTGTTGGGGTTTTACACCCAAGGAAAAGCATTTAAATTTTTTATATCGAGTTGAAACTTGAGATAAGTCAACTTAAGAAATGGAAGGTCGACTCACGCATATGAAGGGTCAACTGAGAACCGAAGAGACGTGTCAGTTGGGCTACTTGCACCCCTTCGCATCCCTCATGACTTGTATATATATGTGTGGCAAGGTGTGCCACCAAGGAGGATGTGTTGAGCTCTGAGGTAAGGTCTAAAGGAGTAGACCATGGCATAAAGGACAAGGCCAAGGGTTGAAGAAAGAGGATTGAGACCAAGAAAGTAATTTTTGTGGGTTGGCAACACAAAGGAAGTTAGCCGAAGTGGAGCAAAAAGGTCGCAAGCTTGTGAAGCTCTGTGCAAGGGGGCCTAGGCCTAGAAAAGATAGGCCGCAAGCTTTTAGATGCATCTGAAGATCTAAAGAGGCAATCCCCAAGGCTTAGGGAGCTAGTCGTGAGGCTTAAGGAGCTGGCCACAGGGCTTCAAGAGTTGGTTTTTCCACAACAAGAGAAGGCTAGCCAAAGGTGAGACAAGAGGTCGCAGTAAGAAGGAAAAGGTTGTGGCTCTATGGAGTTGCTACAGGAAGAGCTCTGAGGGCCTAAGGGAGCAAGTCGAGGCCTAAAAGTGTTACAGTAAGTTGGCAGAGGTCTGTTAAAGTGCAACAAGGATTGTTGTGTGAGTGATGCATGCCAGGAGCTTCCAAGTCACCAGGGAGTAGTCCAAAGATGGTTGAAATCTAATAAGGAGCAACAACTAGTGTCGGAGTGAACAATAGCCTAAAAGGAGCTAGGCAATTGAGGAAGGAGGGCCATTGGGCCTAGGAAAGGTGCCAAAGTGACCTGGCAGCTTGTGCGAGGTATGTAAGGTGCCCTAAGACAACAGTTTGAAGAGAGAAAATAGTTGTAAGTTATTCTTTGTGTATTTGGTCTTTACGAAGGATTGTAAATGGCCACTTTCCCTAGTATGGGAGCCCTAAGTTTTTTTATTATAGTACTAATAAGAAATAAGTTTTGTAAATTAAATTATGTGTACTATGCATAATCTAATCCTTGGTATATTCCATTGTACAAAAGTTTTTAAAGTTGGAAATTTTAGTGTGTTTATGTTTTTTGTTGTGTGAAACTACCAAAACAGAGACTAGACATGAGGTGGAAGGATTTCTAACAGTTTGGCCCACGTAGATGCTTATATGATCTTAGCCTCTAATGAATGGATGCCTTCACATGTGTTTAAGTTGGTCTTGCCAGGTGGCCCACTGTAGAACAGGCCTTGAGGGCACCGACTCCATAGGTACCAAGGCCTTATAGAGAGGTTGATGAGTTAGCAGATTGCCAGATGCACGCTTCCCACTTACACCAAAGCATTGGGTAGTATGATGACTTGAGTAATTGATGCACATTCTAGAGTACCCACAGGACCTCAGAAGGTGATCTTATTTTTCCTAGCATGAGGATTTTTTACGGTTGCACCACCGGACATAGCATGCCCCTAAGCTAGCCTTGCCACTACCTGATCGGAAAGCCATGATTCAGAGCCCAGATGAGAATGGTCTTCCATGAGATGACTAGGGAGGGCTTACTACACCTTATGGAACCGTAACGCTAGAGAAAGAAGGAGCTACATTGACCAATGGAGACCCATGGAGATGACGTGGAGGAACCGCAGCTTGATTTGGTACCTTTGGAGCTACTTTGAGGTTGGATTTGACGGCTATTCCTCAAATAATGGATGATCATGATGCTTGGAGACACCTTCAGCCTTCTATTCACCATCGCATAGCATCTGGAGCCCAAAAAGGGCATGACATATCATTTTTGAGGCTTACGGCTCACACATTGATCCAGGTGGATATTGGTGGCCACCCACCTATTCCACTTGGACCCCCACCATCGTCTCTTTCAGTTTTTCAGTTTCACCATAGTTTACTATTTTTAGCATTTTTCGGGTCCTGAACTTCCGAAGTCATTTTGAGGCCCTAAACAATGTTTTTTGGGAAAACCAAGAGCAACATGGAAGTTCCTTTGATGTTGTTCACTCAAAAGTTGTAGTCCTCGGATAGATATTTCTAACGAGGTATTGAGCGCGTCAAATGGAGATCATATGTCAAAGTTACGTCCATGGGAAGTTGATGTACCAATTTACCCAAACGGGGCCCATAGTTTTGGCACTTCATCTCCTAGGGTTAGGTTTTTGGATATTTAGGGTTTTCCATTGTTCCTCAATAATAAATAGGCCTTCAAGCCTCATTGTAACACAATTCAGAGGCATGTAGCCGCCACATTCCTTCTCATAGATAAGTTACCAGTGCCCTAGCTAGTTTATTTCCATTATGTCTGTAAGCATATTTCAGTCATTTGATTTTAATGAAATGAAGTTTTATTTCCGCTGCATCTTTGTATTTATGGCTATATGTGTATTCTGTTGCGTTCCTGTATAAATCTGGATCAACGATATCAAAGAGGTCTGCTCTTTCTCTATTTTTCTTTGCATGTCCCCAACGAGGTTAGGGTATAAGGAGTTAGGGCTCGATTTCTTTGAACCCTTGCAAGATCAGCCTCACAAACCCCAACAACCTCCCATGGTAGAAGAAAAGGAAGACGAGGGAGCATGAGATCCTATCAAATTATTGCTCAAGGAGGCCCAGATCCTTCAATGGCTGCCCACCGGCAGTGCATATGCATCTAGCAGCCACTCTGGAGGCGCCACTCCTTTCAAGGTACAGGACAACTTCGACATTCCTATATTTGAAGGCCAGATAGATGCAGACATCGTAGATAGATGGTTGAATTTGCTAGAAGGCTACATCTCAGTCCATGATTTCTCCAACTGAGAAAAGATTACTTTTGCAATCCTCAAAGCTGCCACCCATGTCAAAGACTGGTGAGAAACCTACTGTGAGCAAAAGGACGGGAGGGAACCCTCTGTGTTCTCGGCCGCACCCACTTGGAATTCGTTCTGAGACGACATCAAGGAACAATATTACCTTGTGAGAAGCTATGAGGACAAATACATCCAATGGACCACGTTGCGACAGCAAAGGGATCAAGATGTGCACAAACTAACGAATTTGTTCCATACCCTGCGCACAAAGTTGCATATTAAAGATTCAAAGAGACATTTGGTGCTCAAATACCACAATTGTTTGCACACATACATTCAGGAGGAAATAGAGTTCCTCGACATTACCTCACTTGGCACGGCATATCGCTATGCTGCCAACATCGAGCAGAAATTTAAGCAGAAGAAGCGAGACTTTGGATCCGCGAATCCGAAGCTAGGGAAAGGCGCCCCCGAACAGCAAAACAAGGGGCAAAGCCAAAGCGGGGCAACTCAGAACAACACCACAAATCCAAAGAAGGACACGGGGAAGTGGTGTGAATTTCATAACAGCCCCACTCACAGCACAAACGAGTGTCGAGCCAAACAATCTCTAGTGGTCGAACTGAAGGCACCTGAAGCAGATGCATGTTCTCATCCTGAGTCAAAACCAGACAAGGGCGATGATAAAGGGAAGCAAATCATTGATGCAGAACCCAGTGCCATTGTTGCCACCACCAAGCTCCAGAGGGAGGAGCCCGAGGATCTAGAGGAGGGGGAGCACCTCTTCCATTTGCAGATGTGGGTGAACGGTTCTCCACTACAATTCCTTGTCGATAGCGGAAGCCAAAAGAACCTCATTTTAGCAGAAGTCGTGAAGCGGCTCGGCCTATCGACGACAGTACACCCGCAGTCGTATGCCATTGGGTGGCTTCACCAAGGAAGAGATCTCTACATCCACCAGCAGTGTCGCCTTTCATACAGCATTAAGCCATTCACAGATGAGGTATTGTGTGATGTTGCTCCTCTTGATGTGTCTAATGTATTATTGGGCCAACCATACTTGTGGAAGCGACATGTTTTGTATGAGTCTAGGCCTTGCTCTGTTGTTATTACTTTGGGAAATAAATTGTACAAGATATCGAAGGTAGTACTGCCTCCTTCCTTCTCTTTGACTACTACAAAACAACGCAGTAAGATTGTTTCCCAAACCAAGAAATTTATTTTCATTACAACTCGCCCACAAGGCAAGAAGAATCCCCTGCACGGCAGCAGCAGATTGACAAAGTCATGGAGGAATACGAGGAAATTTTCTCCTCACCCACAGAGGTTCCTCTATACTGTCAGGTCAAGCACTCCATTGATCTGACCCTAGGCGCGTCGCCACCTGATGTTGCCATACCTCATGCGACCACACAGACAGAATCCACACATGTACTGTCTGAGGCTGATAAAGCAACCAAATTTATTGAACGCATCCAACACGTCTGCCAACAAGTCCACGACATCTTGGACAAATCCAATGCCAAGTACAAGCAGCGCCATGATCAGCATTGGGTGCCACACAACTTCCAGGTGGGTGACAAAGTGTGGCTACATTTGTAGAAGAAGCACCTCGCTGGACCCCACCGCAAGCTTCGCTCGCTCCAATATGGGCCATACACCATCACCAAGGCAAGTGGCTCACCGGGGACCAAGTTTAGCAAAATTTTCCTCATCTCATGGAGGAACTCAACGCAATGGGGACCATTACTTCCTAGGGGGGGAGGAATGATCCAGGTGCATATCGGTGGCCACCCACCTATTCCACTTGGACCCCCACCATCGTCTCTTTCAGTTTTTCAGTTTCACCATAGTTTACTATTTTTAGCAGTTTTTCAAAGCTGTTTTGAGTCCCTAAACAGCGTTTTTTGGGAAAATTGGAAGCAACATAGAAATTCCTTCGATGTTGCTCACTCAAAAGTTGTAGTCCTTGGATAGATCTTTTTAACAAGGTATTGAGCACGTCAAACCGAGATCATATGCCAAAGTTACGTCCCCAAGAAGTTGATGTACCAATTTACCCAAACGAGGCCCATAGTTTTGGCTCTTCATCTCCTAGGGTTAGGTTTTTTGATATTTAGGGTTTTCCATTGTTCCTCAATAATAAATAGGCCTTCGAGCCTCATTGTAACACAGTTCAGAGGCCTGTATCTGCCACATCTCTTCTCAGAAATAAGCTACCATCGCCCTAGCTAGTTTATTTCCATTATGTCTGTAAGCATCTTTCAGTCATTTGATTTTAATGAAATGAAGTTTTATTTCCACTGCATCTTTTTATTTATGGCTATATGTGTATTATGGTGCATTCCTGTATAAATACGGATCACACATGTGGGTCTATTTTGGCATAATTTCATGTTGAGCTAGTGGGTTGGCTTGTAACCCTAGGTTTTCTTGTGTTTACTCATTGTCAAACTTGTTTTAGGTGTTTCTTAGCTAAAATTAGGTGAGGTAGACCTATATAAATAAAAGGTCACCTCACATTTCATTTCATCATCACTTGTAAAAATATTATTTTGACCTCTTAGAAGATTTTGGCCTAGCTCTTGTCCTTCCTACTCTTGTGGAGATGTGATCTTTATGGATATTTTGCTATTAGGGACTAGTCCTTATTTTGGGGACGTCATTTTGGGATAATGAAGGATTTTTCATTGATATCTTGTGAGTATTTGTGAATATCTTTTTATGGTTATTGTATGCAATCTATTTTTCTAGTGTTTCTATATTCCGTATCTAAATGCATATCTTTATATGAAATTTTTGGTGAAATGTTGCATGCTTTAATTAAGAATCTTGAACATCCCTTGAGAACCTCCTAGAGAGATTTTCTCTCACTTTTATCCCTATATTGAATGATAGCTAGTGTTTTGAAAGTGGAAACTTAGGGTTTCCCCCTTACTGCTTTCAAGAGTTTGATATTTCCATAGTAATTTTCCCTTAAACTCCATCACCCTAGTAATTAGTATGTGTTGGCCTCCACATATATGGTCAATACTATAAAAATCTCTTTCCTTTCTCACACTTAATCAATTTCAGCCCTTCATGGCAAGCCACTAGGGCTAGGGCATAGGGCCGAATTCAACTAGGGTTGAAGCATTGGCTTATTTTGAAGTCATTCTTGCTGGTTGGACCTTACAACACCTATATCTTGTATTTTTCATGGTTGGAATAACCTCCTTAAATCTAACATCACAAACCCTAGGAAACCCTAATCTAGCATCAAGGCTTCAACATCAGTCTTGTTGAAGGCTTATGGCTCCATTTTTTATCATATCTTTCTTACAAGCCTTTTCTTGGTCTTATATGCCTAAGTGTGCCATTGTTGTAGCATATCATCCAAACCCTAGGCTATAAGCCTTCCTTGTAAACTCCTTGGAGGGTACGCCATTTCTTATCACATTAGATTGAGCCTTGTTCTTAGTCTAAGTGCCCTACCTGAGCCTATCAAAGTTGTCATCATTGGGCTATTGACTTAGAATATTTGTTGGGTGACTTATACCGAGAAGCCTCCCTTGTGGTGAAACTCCACTAAAATAAATGGAGTGTTGAGGTGACAATTGCCCCCACCCCATAGTTGTATCTTGGTCTAGCCCTTACCTTGTGAGGCCCCTCACAAGACCAAATAGATTTTGAGGCAATAAGCACCAAAGCCCCTAGTATATTCAATTTATCTTCTATCTTCAAGATCATAAATGAGCCCCCTTCACCTACCTCCCCATAATAGAACCAAAAAATTAAACATATTGGATACAATGTTCCAAGAATCATCCCCCCACACCCATGCATCAGACCTCGTAATGCATTATGCAAAACCGTGACCGAAGTGTGCTCGGAACCCTGTTTCGGGCTACATTTCCACGATTCCTGGAATTTTCAAACAACTATGACAAACTGTGCTTCTTAGGGTCTAGGTGCTCCCTTGATGTTCCCTAATGGTAATGTTAAATTCTTAAAATAAAGTGGCATTCTCCTTTATCTTTCATTTTCATCCTTTTACTTAAATTTTTACTATTACCATTAATTGAATTTGGAATCTTTGAGAGTGGTTCCAACCTCATCAGACTTCATATGGATAAAATAGAATTTCATATCCCATTCAAAAATTAGCAAGCTTAATAGTTTTCAAGATTTCAAGATCAATGGGATTGCCACATTTCATTAGATTCTATCACATATGAAGGTATGTGATTGGAATTTAATCAACAACACCAAGCCCTATATGTACCCCAGTGTTGGTGGTGTTGAATGTTGAAATCCTTTTCCATGGCCTTAACAAAAATGTATAATTCACTCCATTACCTACTCATATGCACATGGTAGCGAACGAAGACCCCCATTCCCCAATGGATGAGGCACTTATCAAAATTTATGAAGATTGAAAGTCCAGCAAGGCATTTATGCCCCTTCTTCTCTCTCCTCTTCTCTCTACTTCTCTCAAATTTTGTACCCCTGCGAGGGAATTGTAATAAATGAATGGTAGCATGATGAACTTATGTAACAGACTTAGGCAACTTAGGACTCGATTACTAAGTGAGTCAACTATAGAGTGTTTTTTTCACTTGACTAATTATTTTTGCTTTCCAGCGATAAAAAATTAGTCGATTTTTTCACTCACATAACCTTCAAAGCTGGAGTGCGGCTTAATGTCTAGGTTCGATGTATATTACCATGCTAGGTCATATCCAATCTTACAGAATTTGACTAGGTCTTTCTAGGATTTTTTAATTAATTAATAATTCCCACAAGACGGGAATTTTAATTAATTTCCCATGTATCGATGTAAATAAGTGGCATTAGGAGATGCTGGTGGCATGTGAGAGCTTGAAATTCATGCTCAAAACCCCAACATTATCGTAAGACCCACTTTGGGGGTCCAAAAATGAATAGTTCCCCGTGAAAAATCACTTCCCCTAATAAAAGCAATGTTATCAGAACCAAACCGGTGATCGAACCGGAAAACCTTGTGGACCGGGAACCAGTTGAAACTAGACTAGAACCAGTAAAAAAACTGGACCAAAAAACCAGTTTACCAAAAACACATGAAATATCATTTAAAAAAAAACATATATATTCATGTGCATTCATATGAATCCAAACCATTTATACACAAATATGCAAAAGTTCTCATTTATATAACAATAATGCATATAACCAAAATAACACTTAGTGCAAAACATTGCTAAACCAAAATACATCAAGAAGCAAGCTCTAAAAGGCCTCTATAGTCCAAAATAGCATGATACTACAATACTACAGCTACAAGTGTTAATTGTCATCATTAGAATCCCTATCCTCCTCATCTGCAGTATAAGTAGCCTCCAAGTCTGCAATGGGATTACGGCTCGATTCCCCTGGCCCTGAAGGAGGTACTTATGATATATTTGCCTCTGCAACTTGTGGAGGTGGGTCCAAGTCCAACCAAGAAAGGTCTTTATTGTCAAATTTTGATGCCTAACTCTCCACAACCCATTTTGATGTTGCATCAAAGTCACTCAAGACAATGTTGCTTGATTCAAGGGTTTTGTTCAGCGATTGGTTGCGCCTCAACCTAAGGTTGTATTGAACATAAACCATGTCATTCAACCGTTTTTGCTCCAAATGGTTCCTCTTCTTAGTGTGTATATGATCAAACACACTCCAATTCTGCTCACACCCTAAAGCACTATATGTCTGGCTCAATATTCGAATTGCAAATTTTTGCAAATGAGAGCATTCACCACCAAATTGTTGCCACCAATAGGTTGCAAAAAGGGTGGAAGGCAAAGAAGTATTAACAAATGACTTTGAAAATTGGACTCAACAATTGCAAATTGAAATGAGTAATATAATAATTTACAAATTTTGACAGGTCTTCCCTGGGGTATCCCTTGCTCTAATTCTTACAACCATAGAAATGCCAAAGGTACCGATACTCTCATTGAAATTCAAGAGTTTGATATGAATTTGATCTTGAGTCTTGGGATCTGGGACCATGCACTCAATGCATTTATGCAATCCCCCTCCACCCCCTCCCCCCAAATCTGCCTCAAAACTTGTAATGTAATGGTACCTTCAAAGTTCAGAAAAAAGTATTCATCAACCAATTTTGAATATTTGGTAAAGATTTTCGAATCAATAATGAATGACTAAAGTTAAAAGTTATAGCTTATAAGCATTGAAATCCAAAATTACATACCTTGGATTTAAGTAGTAGCTAGCTTCATGTAAAGGTCTATGGTGTTGTGTGTTCCTTCTTTCATCAATGATTCTCCATAGAGAATGTACTTTTGACTTTTATCCCCATATATTGCCTTTATTTGTTTCTTGGCCTAATCCATGGCCTCATAAACAAAACCCATGATAGGTTTATCATTATCCACCATCTACAAAACTCTCACAAGAGGCTCACTAAATAGCACAATCTCCTTTGCTTTTGACCAAATGTCAAATACTCGGTCAACCATCTATTTCCCTTCATCCTTTTTGCTCCATTGAGATTCATTTCATTCATCACAAGAAAACATCTTCCTCGAGTTGGACTTTTGTTGAACATGGGACTACAACGAACTAAAGTTTGTTGCAAATCATGTAATGGTTGATCAAAAAGTTCTTTAACCCCAGTGTGCTTTCTCATAAGGTTCAAAACCCATGAGTGGTTGTAGATGTACCTAATTATGGATTTTGCTTCATCCACACACTTCTTCACCCACTCAATTTTGCCAATATCCTCAAGCATGAGGTCCAAATAATGGGTTGCATATGGAGACCACCAAATGGTGGGGTGTTTTTCCTCCAACATCTTTCCAGTTGCAACATAGTTGGAGGCATTATTTGTGATCACTTGTACAACATTTTCAAACCCTACTTCCATAACTACTTCATCCAAAAGACGAAATAGTAATTGTGCATCCTTCACCTGATCAGATGCATCAATAGATTTGAGAAACATAGTACCTTCTGGACAAGCAATTAAGAAATTTAATATGGTATGAGATCTGTTGACCACTCTATGTCAACGACACCATAGCAGTACACCCCCATTTTTTCAAATGGGACTCATCATGTTCGAGATGTTCGCACCATTCAGATTTCAATTGTCAAACGATAGTTTTATAAATGATGTAAACCCATTCTGCATGTTTATGATGTAAATGATCTAAGTAAGACCACCATGTATGTAACAACCTACGTAAGCCTAGTATTTTGGTGATGATTTCTATCCTATGAGGCTTTTTGTCTTACTGATTCATTTGTGTTTCTCGACACAAGTGATCGGCAAAGTTTTCCCCTCCAGCCTCACCCCAAAGCTAAGGTGGATTTTGTCATCAAGATGCTAAGTGAGTCCTAGTGTTTTCTATCGAGTCTTTGTAAAAGTAGTTTGGGAATAATCCTAGCTAATTGGCTAGATTATTTTATTACAAGCTGCTTGATCTACTAGATCATGTTTTGAGTCGCAGAATTGGGTAGCTATTTGAGGGTCTATACGAATGGGTATTCCCCCTTTATGTGTCTAAATGTATTTATCTTATGTAAAAAGGGTTTGAAAAATAATTAAATCCCCTCTCAGCCAATTAATTAAATCTCTGGCCAAATTAATTTAAAAATCCTAAGCCAGAAATTTAATTAATTTTAAGTCCTAGGTGAATTAAAATTCTTCATAGGCAAAATTCGTGGGTCCTTGAAAAATAAATTTTTAAAGATCCCAGGCCAAGGGAATATTGAAAATTTCAAGAAATTTTGGACTCTTGGGCCTCGGTGGTTAAGTCAAAATCAAAATTTCAAGGTAATTAACACAAAAATATTATTTTTGAGTTAATTAAAATGGAATTAAATGATAAATTCGAATTTCCTCAAAATTATAATTTCGACGGTCCAGATTAAAAGATAATTAAATCTTTTCAACGGTCGAAATTATTTTGACAAGGAACAACTAGATAATTAAATCTTTTCGACGGTCGAGATTATTTTGACAAGAATCAACTGAACTAGCCGTTGGAGATTTTATCTTATAAATTAGAGGTCTTTGTCAGTCTTTTGATATCTGATCTTTGAATCGTACACTTGTTCTTGGAATATCTTGTAATTTTTTTGATGAATAAAGCATAAAGACTTTGGGGTTACAAACTTTGGTGTTCCTTTTCCAGATCTATGTTGTGATATTGTCTCTAAACTCTGCTACTTCTATTGGCATTTGATGGTTGATGGCCTTTATGGATTAATCTGCATATAGGTATCTTGTGCAGTTTTCTGAGTTTCTAAAATCGCATTTGATTTAACAGAAATATTAGTTATCTATTTTTCTGAAAAATATCATGTTTATTTTTAAATCTCTATCAATCTAAAATTCACATCTAATTGTGCAGAGATCATTTTTAAAGGTTTGAGCGTTTGGGGAAGTCTTCAGTTAGACCAGCCAGCTCTCAGATTTCATAAAAATCTGAAAAAGCTCATTGTTTCCTAATTCCCAAAGTTATCTTACGAAATTTTGTTGTTGCAGGGTCTTCTCGGCTTGTGCCTATTTTAATTTCTCTTTTTTATTTTTTGTGCAAAATGGTTTTAAATCTGACCATGAGGGCCTCTGATCTGTAAATTAGCACTGTAAATTTGCAAATATTCTCTAAAGTTTAAGGGTTTATTCTCTGTGCATAGTTTGGGTTTTTTCTGGTTTTGTGCAGGTTTACAGGGAGATTCTCAGAAATTTTTTAGATTTGAGCCAAATCTAGGCCTCGGAGGATAAGATCTGGCCTCAGGATTGAATCTGGTTGCAGATCTGAGCTTGATCTCTGTTCTAAAATATTTAATAGTTGCAGGTGTTTTTATTGAATTCATTTCTGCTGGGAAAAAGGGAGAAATTCAAGTATGCCTGCCAATCTTCTATTTGTTGGTTGTCCATATTTCTCTGTCGGCTGTCCTCATCGCTGCCCCAACGTGCTTCATCATCCATCATAGCCCAGCGTCTTAAATTCTGATCCTCATTCCTGGCATCCACGCAGCCTTTTCCACAACCTCTACATACTTTCTGCCCTCCTTGCCGTCCTCATTTTTCCCTTTGTCCACATCCTCCCGTTGGTTGTTCCCTCACCCACGCACTTATCCGTTGCCTTTGCTCCTCTCTGCAGCCCATCCTTCTTAGCTTGCAAATGCAGCTGCTCTCCCTCTTTCATTTCTACGCTGTCATTTTTTATTTGTTGTCCAGCCTTGACCCTTGATTGCCGTCCTCGCTCAGCCTTTACACCTTCACTGTCTCAGCCGGCATCCTCCTCACGCTGTCGTTGCCGTCTTTTCCTCTCCCTCCTTTACCGTTGATTTCTACCTGCATAAACATAACACTCACCATATATGTGATTTCTCATTTTTTTTAGTTTGGTTTTAATTTTTAGATTTAGACTTTAGATTTTTAGAGCTTTACATTAGATTTAGATTTTTTAGTTTTAGTTTTAATTAAAATTTAGATTTTCATTTAAAACTTTTCTTCTTAGTTTTAATCGAAATTTTCTTTAGTAGTTTAGTTAGCGTTAGAATTTTTTTTTTTTAATCTGTTTTTTTGGGATTTCATTTTATTTAGACTTTAGAAACTTTAAAATCAAAACAAATAAAACATCTAACTTTAGATTTTTCGATTTTTGATTAGTTAGCTTAGATTTTATCTTTTTTAGTTTGACTTCTTTTTTTGTTTTATTTTTAGAGATTTTAAAACTTAAAATAAAAATATATATATATAAAATATAAAAAAATTAAAAATTAAAAAAGGTCCAAAAATTTTTAAATTTTTAACTTTAGAAAATTCTCAAAAAACTTAAAAATTTTACATAGTCAAGGTGAGCTTTAAATTTATTTCTATCTAAATTTTGCTATAGATTTCTGAATTGGAATTATCTGGAATATCATAAATTCGAAAATATTGGAAATATCTGGCATTTAAATTTGATGGTACCCTCATGATAATATTTTTGTTTCGAATTTAAATCGCTTGTTCAAAGTATTTTTATGCTTAGCTGTGGTTGATCAACTTTAATTATGGTTTTAAATTACTTGAAAATCAGTAATTAATTGTTTAAGTCAACTTTGGGAATATTTCAAGTGATGATAAATTGCATGTCTTTATCGAACATTGTTAATGCATAATTGTGAGGGTGTTTTATTGAATATCATTGTGGTGGATTGATTTTTCATAGCAGCAATTGCATATCAATTACTTGACTTTAATTTCATAACGAGATATTTTGACTCCACAAGGCACTGGTTTTGAAGTTTCAAATCTAATCGGATCTATAAAATCTCGTTAATCTTAACAAGTACTTGATCATTTAACTGTGTCTCCTGAATTGGTTGGTTTTCAACCAGTTCTCCTTCTTCATTTTCATTAGGGTCTAACTCTCTTAGTCTGCAAGGAGACAGCTTAGATAGAGAGATTGGGGATCAGGGTGACAGCTCCCGATCTGAGCCGTTGTCGCGGTGCCTAGACATTTTGTGCGACAACATTTTTTGGCGCCATTGCCGGGGAACAATTTATTGGACTTTGGCTTTACGACATTCGTTTTTTTCTTTGTCTTTCATCTTAGATATTTGAGTTAACTTCCTATCCTAGTGGCGACTCCATTGGCTTCATCTTCCATAGGAATTTGCACTAAAAGACATCCAAGTAGCTTGATTAATCCTACTCCAGATCCTAAAAAGGTTCTGAGAGTCTGATTACACAAGCTCTCTTCTCGTACACTTCTTGTTAATCTCGGCCAGGAAGCTATCTCTGATATCATGGATTTATATGCCCCGTGTAATTTTGCTAATATTCAAGGTCAGCCCCATGATTTCCCTCAACATGGAATGGATAAGTTACCTTCTTTTCAAGGAAATAATGCAGTTAGTGTCAAATCTCATTTAAGTGCTTTCACTGGTTGGTGGAATAAATGGGCTAGAAATAATAATTTCGAGGATGTAAAGATGTGTTGTTTTATTCTTACCTTTGAACAGGATGCTATGGATTGGTTTACTGAAAAGCTTGATAATTCATTTGATACTTTTCAGTCAATTCTAGCAACCTTCAAGGATAAGTTTGGTGATAAAAGGGAAGATAGGCATTTGGTGAAAGATATCAGTACCATAAAAAAAAAAAGAATGAAACGATGGAAGAATTTAACAAGAGATTTAATGGTATTCTTAGGGAAATATCTCATACTCATAATCCTCCTGATGGGTCTCTTCTAAATTTTTACATTGATGCTTTTAAATCTGATACTTCATATGAGCTAAGACATGCTAAGACTGTTGATTATAAAGCTTGCCAAACTTTAGCTGAAGAACTTGAAAAGGACAAAAGGGCATCGGGAAAATCTGAAATTCCTGGTTTTGATAGGGCTGCAACTAAGTTGAAAGGACCTAAAGGTAAAGAGCCTCTGGAAAATGATGATGACCCTATGAAAAAGTTAATGCAAAAGCTTGAAAGCATGGAGCTTAACCAAGCGACATTAATCTCTGACCATGCTAAGGAAATAAGCACTTTGCAGTCTAGGTTGGTCCAAATGGAAAGGGCTCAAGCGCAAAATTCCCAACCTAGGAATCATAATAATGATAATCGAGGTAATAATACTTGGCAGAAAAAAGGTCAGCCTAGTGAGCAGAGACCTCCTAATCCGCTTGAATCTACTAATATGGTTGATGAAGCTCCACCTTATTGTAGAGCTTGTGATGCTCTTCATGAGGAGGTTACTTGTCCCACTGTTAAAAGAATCATAAATAGTGGAATGTTTGGGGCAAGTAATCAGATAAATGTTGTTGGTCAGGAGTTTTTTTTGTCTATGGAAGATTGGATGGAAGTGAAGGAAAATAGTCAGGAGGTTAGGCCTTTTACATCTTCGCATATTATCAATAATTTTGATCATGAGAGGGATTTGATGATTGAATTATTTGGTGAAAAGCCTTCTCCTGATCAAGTTTTGGAAATTGCTAAGGACAAAGGATCAACTTATCAAAGAAGGGATAAAGAGCAAGGTAATAATCTGACTCCCCCTCGATTTTTTAATCCTAGTCCTGGTTTGAATATTGATTTGGGCGCATGGTTGAATAATGCTAAGATCTTGGTACCTGTCACTAAGATGTTAAAGCTTCCCACTCAGAGAGCTAAAGTTTTAGATGTTCTTGGAGTTTCGCATGTTAATGTTGCTCAAGATAAGACTCCTGAAGTTTCTTATCAAGATGCCCCTATATATCTGCAAAAAATGGAGTCGGATAATAAGGAGCATCAACCATTTTTTGTTACTTTGATTGTTAATGGTTATAAATTGAATAATTGTATGCTAGATTCCGGTGCTTCAGCTTGTGTCATGACCAAGAGGGTCATGGAACAACTTAATTTAAGAGTTTCCAGACCATACTACAACAGATGTGCCATGGATTCTACGAAAATTGAAGTTCATGTGTTAATCAAGGATTTGCAAGTTCATTTATTGGTTTACCCGGATATAATGATTGTTATGGACATAGTTGTAATTGATGTTCTGGATGCTTGGGGTATGTTGTTATCTAGAAAGTGGGCCTCTGATCTAGGAGGAAGTATTCAGATGAATTGGTCTTATGCTATGATTCATTCCCCTAGAGGTGAAGGGTTTGTGAAGCTAAATAGAGAGCCTGAAATAAGATTCCATGTGGAAGATCCTAAAAGACCTCATAATGAAATAATTAAGGAACAACCTGACATGGGGAATTATGCTATTATGTATAACTTCATAGTTCCTTTAGATGACAAGGTTGATGAGAAGTTTGAGGACCTAGGGGATCAGGTTTGGCACATGCATTTTGATGGTGCGGCATCTAGGCATGGTAAGGGTGTTGGAATTGTATCGAAGTCTCCCCTTGGTCATATTTTTAAGTTTGCCTATAGACTTGAGTTCGATGCAACCAACAATGTGGCTGAATATAAAGCCTTGTTGTTGAGTTTTGAGTTGGCAAAAGCTTTAAGAATCAAGTTACTTAGTATCAAGGGAGACTCTGATTTGGTTATCATGCAAGTTAAGAATAAATTTACATGTAAAAATCAAAGGTTAAGGAATTATCGGAATGTTGTGTGGGATGTTATGGAACACTTTGATGCCATTAACCTTGAAGCTATTCCAAGAGAAAAAAATAGCTTGGCAGATGAGCTTGATGTGGCCGCTTCTACTTTACAATTATCTGATGAATTAATTAAAGATAAGATAAAAATGGAAATTGTTTTCAAACCGTCAATCCCAGATAATTCAGAGCATTGGCAAGTTTTTAATGATGAAAAGAAGGTCATTCGTTTTCCTAATTATTTGGATGAGTTTGAAAATTTTCAGATAAGTTCTAGGGAGGATGGATCTGATGATCATGATGATATTATAAATCCTACTCCTGGGAATATTGTTGCTTTAGAGCAGCACTTTGATCGGCATGATGCCACAAAAAATGAAAGAGGAAAATAAAATGGATCCTGGTGAATTCATTGAAGTAAATATTAGTGCTTCTGAGGACCCTAAGATTGTCAAAATTGGTAAAGGTACTAATGAAGAAGAAAGGAAAAAGATGACAAATTTACTTCATGAATATAGGGATGTTTTAGCATTTTTGTATAATGAATTAAAAGGATATAGGGAAGATGTCATGCAACACATTATCCCTTTCAAAGATGAGAATGCTAAACCTTTTCGTCAAAAGCTTAGGCAAATAAATCCTAAGTTAGCCCCTTTGGTTCAGAAAGAGCTTTCAAAAATGCTCGCAGTTGGAATCATTGCTCAAACTAGACATTCAACATGGTGTTCCAACCTGGTGATTGTCAGAAAGAAGAATGGTACCATTAGACTTTGTGTCGACTTTAGAAACCTTAATCTAGCATGTAAAAAGGATAATTACCCTTTGCCCAACATGGAGACTATGTTGCAAAGAGTAACAGGTTCAGGAATGATGTCATTGCTATATGGTTTTTCTGGATACAATCAAATTTGGGTTAAAAAAGAAGATTGTCACAAAACTACATTCACCACACCATAGGGTACTTTCGAATACATTAGAATGCCTTTTAGGTTGACTAATGCTGGGGCTACTTTTCAGAGGGCTATGGATTATGCTTCTAAAGGTTTAATTGGAAAAATTATTGAAATTTATCAGGATGATCTTACTGTTTTTTCTAAAGATGGTATTAGTCACATAGATCATCTTAAGCAAATCTTTGATAGGTGTAGAGAATTTGGGATTTCCTTGAATCCAGCTAAGTCTGTTTTTGGAGTAACTGAAGGGAAATTACTTGGTCACATCATCTCCAAAGATGGGATCAAGAATGATCCTGAAAGAGTTGAGGCAATCCAAAAGATTCCTCTACCTCATAATCTTAGATCCCTTCAGTCTTTTCTCGGAAAAACTAATTTTCTTAGAAGATTTATTCCAAATTATGCAAAAATAGCTAAGTCTATTCAAAGTCTTCTAAAAAAGGATGTAAATTTCTTGTGGAAAGAAGATGGTAAAAAGGATTTTCAAGGAATCAAGGGTGCCATTGCCAAAGCTCCTGTTTTGGCAAGTCCTGATTATTCAAAGGATTTCATGATTTTCTCTTTCGCTTCTGAAGATACCATTGCTGGTGTCTTATTACAAAAGAATAAGGAAGGTCACGAATAGCCTATTGCTTTCATGGGTAGAGCGCTTCAAAATTCTGAATTAAATTATACTACTATGGAAAAGCATGCCTATGCTTTGGTTACGTCTCTTAAGCATTTTAGGACTTATGTGGGTTATTCTAAATCATTGCTTTCGTCCCGCATTCCGCGATTAAAGATATCTTAACTCAAATTGATTGCTTAGGGACTCATGCTAGGTGGATTACTAAAATTCAAGAGTATGATTTAGAAATTAAGCCCACCAAGTTAGTCAAGGGTCAAGGCTTGGCTAAAATGATGACTGAAGGTAATGAGAAAGCGTTTGGTTTGATTTGTCTTTGTCAAGCAGGAGTACTTTCTCAAACTAGAATATGTGTTGGTAAGAAGGAGAATGTACACATGGCATACTTGGATGGGAGGTAGAGCTATTAGGATTGACTCCCAATGACTCTTAAAGCCTTCCCTTATTTCCTAATAATAAATAATATACAAAAATACATGCACACCCATCCATAGGATTAGGTGTCAACATTCCCCTTGTCAGAAGGGATGTTGGTGAGTCCAAGCATCGATCTGAACTTTGTTTTCTCTTCAGTGCTTTTGGTGAAGATGTCAGCAGTTTGCTCATTTGTGGAACAATGATGTAGATGGATGGTTTTGGCCTGAACATGATGTCGAATTATATGGTACTTTGTATTGATGTGCTTTGTTCGATCATGGAACTTTGGGTTCTTGGCCAGCTTTATTGCAGAAGTGTTGTCGATCATGAGTGGTGTGGAGTACATTTGTTTCATCTGCAAATCTTCGAGGATTTTCCGGAGCCACACAATTTCCTTTGTTGCTTCAGCTGCTGCCACATATTCTGCCTCGGTCGTGGAATCTGCTGGAACTGACTGTTTAAGTGATCTCCATGAGACAGCTCCTGATCCAAGACTCATGGTGTAACCTGTAGTAGACACCCCTGTTTCTTTGTCGCCATCAAAGTCTGAATCAGAGTATCCGATCAAGCTGAAGTCGCCTACCTGTGTATATTTGAGTCCAAAGTCTTAAGTCCCCTTCAAGTACCTTAGTACTCTTTTTGCAGCAGACCAATGTCCTTCACAAGGTTTTTGCATGAACCTTGAGAGGATTCCAACAGCAAATGAAATGTCAGGTCTGGTGGTGTTCAGGTAGATAAGACTTCCTACAAGCTGTCTATACTTAGTTGCATCCTCAAATTCCTTCCTTTCAATAGATGTGAGCTTCAAGTTTTGTTCCATTGGAGTGGTTAAGGGATTACAGTCATCCATGCCAAATTTGTTCAAGAGATCTCCAATGTACTTCTTTTGAGAAAGAAATATGAATTTAGGATGTTGAATTACTTCAATACCCAAATAGTAATGAACATGACCCAAATCGGTCATTTCAAAACCTTTCTTCAACTCTTTCTTCATGGATGCAATATAGCTCTCATTGTTTCCTGTTATCAAAAGATCATCTACATATACCACAAGATATACAAATGTTTTTCCAACTTTCTTAACAAACAAAGTTGCATCATCAAGATCAAAGTGTTTGAAATCAAGTTTCAGAAGATGCTCGGTCAACTTCTCATACCAGGCTCGTGGTGCTTGCTTGAGGCCATACAAGGATTTCACAAGTTTGCAAACTTTGTGTTCTTGACCCTTTATCACAAATCCTTCTGGATGGGACATATAAACTTTCTCCTTCATATCTCCATTCAAGAACGCTGTTTTTACATCCATCTGATGGACTTTCCATCCACTCTGAGCTGTTAAGGCAAAGAGAGTCCGGATGGCGGTCCATTTTGCTGTGGGAGCAAACGTTTCTTCATAATCAATTCCTTCCTTCTGTGTGAATCCTTTTGCCACAAGCCTAGCCTTGTGCTTGTCAAGTGAGCCGTCTTCTTTGTACTTGTTCTTGTAGACCCACTTACAGCCAATTGGTTTTGTTCCCAAAGGCGGATCAACCAGCTTCCAAGTGCCATTCTTTATCAAGGCATCATACTCCTTTTGCATCGCTTCTTTCCACTCATCATGAGAAGCGGCTTCTTTGAAGGAAGTTGGTTCATGATCTGTAGACAAACTCAATTCACAGTTATAAGCAATATCCATATCAACAGGGGAATCAAAATTATCTACATCACCTTCGATTTCTTGAGTGGAACTTCTTGTTCCTGTTTTTCCAACCTCATCAGGATGAACATCCTCCAGTGTCTTTGTCAGCCATTTGGGGGGACCTTTCTGAGATGGCCCTGGCTGGTCACTTGACTGAGTTGGGATTGATTCAAGATTCAATCTCCCAATTCTATCAATCACATCATCCAATGTGTCATCCATGGTGGTTTCTTCATGTGGGGGAGAGAGTGCTTCAGGATATGATTCCACAGTTTGATTCAATATCGGAATCCCCCCTTCAAGGTGTGGAATCACATTATCAAACTCTTGGAAAGACTTTGCATGTGTGAATCTGTCCAGGAGATCAAGTTGCCGCTCAACAACCTTGTCACTCTTGGATGATTCAAGAAATATGACATCTCTTGCTATCCCAAACTTCTTATTTGCTTCATCATAGAGACGATATCCTTTGGAGGTATTGGAGTACCCCAAGAAGATACATTTTCTGCTTCTAGCACCAAGTTTGTTCCTTTGACCCTTGGGTATCAAGGCATAACAGGTGGACCCAAAGACCCTGAAATGCTTTACCGAAGGAATGTGGCCATGCCACATGTCAAAAGGAGTTTTGTTTCTAATTGAACTTGAAGGACACCTATTCTTTATGTAAACAGCACATAGAACTGCATCAGCCCAAAACATCAATTTTACATTCTTGAAAAATAACATGGAGCAGACCATATTTAAAATAGTTCTGTTCATTCTTTCAGCTACACCGTTCTGTTGGGGATTATATGGCACAATTGTTTGATGTTTGATTCCATGTTGACGAAGATAATTTTCAAATTCGTTTGAAGTGTATTCTTTTCCATTATCAGTACGTAGAGAGCCAATGTGTGTTTGTGCATCATTTTCAATCCATGCATGAAAATTCTTGAAAGTTTGAAAAGCATCAGACTTATTCTTCAGTAAGTAAATCCAACACATTCTGGTGTAGTCATCGATAAATGTCATCATGTATTTGTTTCCATTTGCAGAAGCAATAGGCATAGGGCCACATAAATCTGAATGAACAAGTTCAAGTTTCCTATGTGCTCTTGAGTGTGAATCATGAAATGGCTGTTTGGTATGCTTTCCTAGAATACATGCATCACATTCCTTAGGTTTTCTAGGAATTGTAGGCAGTCCATCAACACCATTTTTCTTCAACAAACGAAGGCTGTCATAATTTAAGTGTCCAAATCTAGCATGCCATAAAAGACTTGATGGAAATGTACCTTCATCATGATATGAACTGAATGCGAAGTTTTGAGCATGAGAAGATGAACCTTTCAGCTTCAAAAGTCTCCCTTCTTCTATTCCCTCCATGACAAGTGAGTGATCTGATGCTGATCTGACCTCTGCCTTGCCATCAAACAAGTGAACTGAGTGTCCTTGCTGCCGGATTTCGATCAGGGACAGCAAGTTTCTCTTCAACTTCGGGAGGCATAGAACCTCATGTAGGATATGATCAGGAAGACCAGGCAGTTTAAGCCTGACTGTGCCAAGCCCTGATGGCTTGAGTTTGGATTTATCTGTGAAATATACTGCTCCATCAACTTTGTCAGTGAAATCTTCAAAAAAATCTTTTCTAAATGTCATGTGACATGTTGCTCTTGAATCTAGCAACCAATCATCTCTCCATGAAGTAAATGAAACATCAAAGAGGTTTTCAGTTACTCCATTGTTACAATGTGCTAGAACATAGTGAGCGGATTCAGGTGCTTTACCTTTGTCTTTGTCATTGGTTTTACCTTTGTCTTTGTCATTGGTTTTACCTTTGTCTTGATTTCTGTGCTGCTCAATTTTGTTCCATGGTGTTCTGCATTTGGATGCATCATGTCCATATCTATTGCACCGTGTGCAATGAAGATTGGATTTGTCAGCTTGTCTGCCCCCCCTTTCTGTGAAGTTCCTTCTTCCTCTTCCTCTTCTGCCACCTCTTCCTCTGGATGAATCTGGAGTATGACTCTTTTCTCTATGTGCCAAGTATGCAACCTCTTCGGAAGATGAAGGGACTGTCATCTTCCCAAAAGCTTTCTCTCTTTCTGCAAACTTCTGCTCAAGTTTATCAAAGGTGATATGCTCAAGGTTTCCACTTGCTTGCAAAGACTCAAGATAATGTGAGTAAGTCGGATATAATGCCTTAACATATGCTATAAGAGGTATGTCCATTTTTACACCAGTGTTTTCAATGTCATGCATTATAGATCTTACTTCTGAAGCTAAAGCAAGGGGATCGTCATTCTTCATTTCAAGACTGAACAACTTAACCATCAATTGAACATTTTCTAATTCTGAATGTGAGTCATAGAGTTCTTTTAGTTTCTTCAAGGCTTCATAGGCATTTGAGAATGATGAGATATGGCGACTCACCTCTTCACTTACTGAGGCTGCAATCAAGGCATAAGCCTTGCAGTTCTTGTTTTCCCAAATGGCAAGCTCTTTGTCTGAAGTGGGCTTCTCTGGTGGATTTTCTGCTTGTCCTTCACAGATTCCTTTCCACAGCTCATTAAAAATGAGTGTGTGCTTAATCTTCCGCGACCATTCAAGATAGTTCTCTTTGCCGGAGAGAACTATCCCAACAATGGAGATGAGAGAATGCATTAGACTGCTGGAAAAAATCTTCTGAAGAGGAAACAAATTCTGCTATAAAAACTTCGAACTCTTGAAATATTTCAAATAAAGGGGCAAAAACTCTTGCTGGAAATTTTTTTTTCTGAGTTTAAAAACTCTTTCTGGAAACTAAATCTGCTCAGAAAACTTTTGCTGAAGACTGAATTTTAAACAAAGACTCTTTGCTATAAACTGATTCTGCATAAAAAAAAATGTATTTTTTTTTGTTTGGGGAAAACTTTGTATGTGAAAAGATGATATGGAATGGAAGGGAGAGTACGGAATTATGAATGGCGGAGTGGTATTATGAATGTAAGAAATGGTATTAAAAATGGGCGGAATGGTATTTAAAAGGCGGAATGGTAGAATTATGAATGGGAGGGGGCGGATGGTTAAATATGAATACAAGCAAATGGAGGGGCGGTGGTTAAATATAATGGACAGCGTTTACATATGCAATGAACGGCGTTTAAATATCAATGGACTGCTATATACAATGGACAGTATATATATACCGTGGAGCGGTATTTAAAAAATTTGAAAGGGCGGTATTACAAACGAAGCGGAGCGTGTATGTGTTATACATGGAATAGACAGCGTTTAATATATAAATGGACAGACAACGATATAGAATGGAGTCAACTATATGGACAGACAGCGTTGGATATATATTGCAGTCGACTGGTATTATATTAAACGCAGATGGTATATGTAGACAGACAGCAAATGTATGACAGCGTATTGAATAGCAAGAAGGCGTATATAACAGTGCGGAGAGGTGTGTATTATGGTGTTAGAAACTCGTGGAGGGAGCGTTATTTAACAAAACAACGTATTAAACATCCTCAATGTGTGTATTGAACATGGCGGTGATATTACAGTGGTATGTAATGTGGAGAGTAATGTGGAGCGCTCGTATGGGGAGAGATAGCAGTGAGAGCGCAGGTCGCAAGGAAGTGGTAATGTGGTATGGGAAATGAGTGAGGGAGAGGGCGAAGGGCGCAGAGGGAGAATGGAACAGGGATGAATGGAGAGGGCGCAAGGATGGATGGAGAATGGTGGAGGCCCAAAAGGGCGTTACAAAAAAAATTTGAACTTGAATCTGCAGAAGACAGAGTTGCAGGACTGCTGGAATGGCAGAGCCTGCAATTTGCAGATTGACAGAGCCTGCAGTCTGCAGGAGCTGGAGCTGCAAATGTCAGTGCTATCTAGGGAAAAAAAATGCAGAATAACAGTCTAATAGTTAATGAGCAGCAAAAACATTAAAAAATATTGACTGAGCAAAGGGTAGGGAGTTACACCACAGGGCAGAAATGCCAAATGTGGGGCTGGCTCTGATACCATGTCAAACCAGGAGGTAACTCCTCAAAACTAGAATATGTATTAGCTGAAGAATGTACATGCTTATATAGATGGGAGGTGAGGCTATTGGGATTCAGCTCCCAATGACTCTTGGCCTTCCTTATTTCCTAATAATAAATAATGTACAAAAATACATATGCACACCCATCCATAGGATTAGGTGTCAGCAGGTCGAGCTGCAAAGGTTAGGAGAGCATGAATGGTATAAGGACATTATTTATTATTTGTTAAATCTTACATGTCCTAACCATTTAGTTGCTCATAGAAGAAGGGCTCTTAGATTAAAAGCCACTAAGTATTGCCTCATGAAGGATGGCCTTGGATGGAGAAATCCTAAGGGGATAATACTTAGGTTTGTTGATGAGATTGAGTCTAAGAAGTTGATTTCTGAGTTTCATTCAGGATTTTGTGGTGGTCATTATGCTGCTAGAACTACTGCCCACAAAATTCTGAGAGTTGGTTATTATTGGTCTTCGATTTTGTCAGATGTGCATAAATATGTCAAAAGTTGCCAAGCATCAACTTTTCACTAGGAGACGAAGCTAGTTGCCACACTTCCCCAACTGTGGTTGTTAGAGCTGCCCTCAACATTGGGGTCTGAATTTCATTGGAAAATTCCATGAAAATTCTAGCAATGGCTACTCCTGGATCTTAACTGCGACTGATTATTTTACAAAATGGGTTGAATCCATTCCTGCTAAGAATGCCAATGAAAAGGTCATTGTGGACTTTATTGAAAATCAAATCATTACTAGATTTGGTGTCCCTGCCAAGATCACTACTAATAATGCCAAGGCCTTTAGTTCTTTTGAATTTTCATCTTTTTGTTTTAAGTATGGCATTACATTATCTCATTCATCTAACTACTATCCTCAGGGTAATGGCTTAGCTGAGTCAAATAATAAAAAGCTTAGAACCATTATCAAGAAGATAGTAGGAGATAATAAGCGATCTTGGGACAGCAAAATCAAGTTAGAATTACTAAAAAGAAAGCTACTGGTAAAAGTGCTTTTGAATTAGTTTATGGCTTGGATGTAAATTTGCCTGTGCACCTTAAATTACCAGCTTACCAACTCCTTCAACATTTTTCCACTGATAAAGATGTTGTTCAAAATACAATTGATCAAATTGTGGAGTTGGATGAAACTCGTATGAAAGCTTTAGATAATATGTGTAAGAATCAATCTAACATTAAGAAAAGCTTTGATAAATCATCTCGATCTAGATCTTTGCAGGTTGGAGACATGGTATTACTTTGGGATCGAAAGAATGAAAAGCCCGGAAAACACAAGAAATTTGACAGTTTATGGCTGGGACCTTATATTATCAGAGACATTGCTAGACCAAACTCATTCCACTTGTGCACGTTGGAAGGCGAACCACTTCAGTTACCTGCGAATGGCCAACTGCTCAAGTTGTTCTTTAGAGATGACATCCGATGCCATTGGGCATCCTTTGTATTGTATTTCTAACCCTACTCCTTGTCCTTTCCGCATTTCATTTTGTAGTTAGATTAGATTTACTTTTCATGTTAAGTAGAATAATAAATGATAGAAGAGCTTCTATTTTTCATGTGCTTAATGTTATATGATGATATTTGGAAGGACGTTACTTATGTAATTTTTTTTGTTGCTTGGATGCAGATTCTGGATTCTCACATTCCTTCAATGAAGCAGCGTGTCCCCAAGTAGAGCCAAATGTTGACCACTCTGTGTCAACGACCCCATAGTAGTACACCCCCATTTTTTCAAATGGAACTCATCATGTTCGAGATGTTCGCGCGATTCAAATTTCAATTGTCAGACGACAATTTTATAAATGATGTAAACCCATTCTGCATGTTTATGATGTAAATGATCTAAGTAAGACCACCTTGTATGTAACAACCTAGGTAAGCCTAGTATTTTGATGATGATTTCTATCCTAGGAGGTTTTTTGTCTTACTGATTCATTTGTGTTTCTCGACACAAGTGATCGACAGAATTTTCCCCTCCAGCCTCACCCCAAAGCTAGGGTGGATTGTCATCAAGATGCTAAGTGAGTCCTAGTGTTTTCTATCGAGTCTTTGTAAAAGTATTTTGGGAATAATCCTAGCTAATTGGCTAAATTATTTTATTACAAGCTGCTTGGTCTACTAGATCATGTTTTGAGTCGCAGAATTGGGTAGCTATTTGAGGATCTATACGAATGGGTATTTCCCCTTTATGTGTCTAAATGTTTTTATCTTATGTAAAGAGGGTTGGAAAAATAATTAAATCCCCTCTCAGTCAATTAATTAAATTTTCTAGCCAAATTAATTTAAAAATCCTAAGCCAGAAATTTAATTAATTTTAAGTCCTAGGTGAGTTAAAATTCTTCAAAGGCAAAATTCGTGGGTCCTTGAAAAATAAATTTTTAAAAGTCCCAGGCTAAGGGAATATTGAGAATTTCAAGAAATTTTGGACCCTTGGGCGTTGGTGATTAAGTCAAAGTCAAAATTTTGAGGTAATTAACTCAAAAATATTATTTTTGAGTTAATTAAAATGGAATTAAATGATAAATTCGAATTTCCTCAAAATTATAATTTCGACGGTCTGGAATAAAAGATAATTAAATATTTTCGATGGTCGAGATTATTTTGACAAGGATCAACTGAACTAGTCGTTAGAGATTTTATCTTATAAATTAGAGGTCTTTCTCAATCTTTTGGTCATCCAATCTTTGAATCATGCACTTGTTCTTGGAAGCTCTTGTAATTTTTTTTATGAATAAAGCATAAAGACTTTGAGGTTACAAACTTTGGTATTCCTTTTCCAGATCTATGTGGTGTTATTGTCTCTAAACTCTGCTACTTCTATTGGCATTTGATGGTCGATGGCCTTTATGGATTAATCTGCATACAGGTATCTTGTGTAGTTTTCTGAGTTTCTAAAATCGCATTTGATTTAACGGAAATATTAGTTATCTATTTTTTTGAAAAGTTTCACGTTTATTTTTAAATCTCTATCAATCTAAAATTCAGATCTAAGAGTGCAGAGATCATTTTTAAAGGTTTGAGCATTTGGGGAAGTCTTTAGTTAGACCAGTCGACTCTCAGATTTCATAAAAATCTGAAAAAGCTCATTGTTTCCTAATTCCCAAAGTTATCTTACGAAATTTTATTGTTGCAGGGTCTTCTTGGGCTTGTGCCTATTTTAATTTCTCTTTTTAATTTATTGTGCAAAATGGTTTTAAATTTGGCCATGAGGGCCTCTGATCTGTAAATTAGCACTGTAAATTTGCAAATATTTTCTAAGGTTTAAGGTTTTATTCTCTGTGCATAGTTTGGGTTTTTTCTGGTTTTGTGCAGGTTTACAGGGAGATTTTCAAAAAAAAATTAAATCTGAGCCAAATCTAGGCCCCGAAGGGTAAGATCTGGCCTCAGGATTGAATCTGGTTGCAGATCTGAGCTTGATCTTTGTTCTAAAAGATTTAATAGTTGCAAGTGTTTTTATTGAATTCATTTCTGCTGGGAAAAAGGGAGAAATTCAATTGTGCTTGCCAATCTTCTGTTTGCTAGTTGTCCATATTTCTTTGTCGGTTGTCCTCATCGTTGCCCCAACGTGCTTCATCATCCATCATAGCCCAGCGTCTTAAATTCTGATCCTCATTCCTGGCATCCACGTAGCCTTTTCCACAGCCTCTACGTACTTTCTGCCCTCCTTGCCGTCCTCATTTCTCCTTTTGTCCACATCCTTCCATTGGTTGTTCCCTCACCCACGCACTTATCCGCTGCCTTTGCTCCTCTCCGTAGCCCGTCCTCCTTAGCTTGCAAATGCAGCTGCTCTCCCTCTTTCATTTCTACGCTGTAACTTTTTATTCGTCGTCCAGCCTTGACCCTTGATTGTCGTCCTCGCTCAACATTTACGCCTTCACTGTCTTAGCCGGCATCCTCCTCACGTTGTCGTCGCTGTCTTTTCCTCTCCCTCCTTTACCGTCGACTTCTACCTGCATAAACATAGCACTCACCATATATGCGATTTCTCATTTTTTTTAGTTTGGTTTTAATTTTTAGATTTTTAGAGCTTTACGTTAGTTTTAGATTTTTTAGTTTTAGTTTTAATTAAAATTTAGATTTTCATTTATCACTTTTCTTCATAGTTTTAATCGAAATTTTCTTAAGTAGTTTAGTTAGCGTTAGAATTTTTATTTTTTATTTTTTTTTTGGGATTTTATTTTATTTAGACTTTAGAAACTTTAAAATCAAAACAAATAAAACATTTAACTTTAGATTTTTCGATTTTTGATTAGTTAATTTAGATTTTAAATTTTTTAGTTTGACTTTCCTTTTTGTTTTATTTTTAGAGATTTTAAAACTTAAAATTTTAAAAAAAAAAAAAATTTTAAAATTAAAAAAGGCCCAAAAATTTTTACATTTTTAACTTTCGAAAATTCTCAAAAAACTTAAAAATTTTACATAGTCAAGGTGAGCTTTAAACTTATTTCTATCTAAAGTTTGACTATAGATTTCTGAATTGGAATTATTTGGAATATCATAAATTCAGAAATATTGGAAATACCTGGCATTTAAATTTGATGGTACCCTCATAATAATATTTTTGTTTCGAATTTAAATCGCTTGTTCAAAGTATTTTTATGCTTAGCTGTGGTTGATGAGCTTTAATTGTGGTTCTAAATACTTGAAAATCGGTAATTAATTGTTTAAGTCAACTTTGGGAATATTTCAAGTGATGATAAATTGCATGTCTTTATCGAACATTGTTAATGCATAATTGTGAGTGTTTTATTGAATATCATTGTGGTGGATTGATTTTTCATAGCAGCTGTTGCATATCAATTACTTGACTTTAATTTCATAACGGGATATTTTGGCTCCACAAGGCATTGGTTTTAAAGTTTCAAATCTAATTGGATCTGTAAAATCTCATTCATCTTAACAAGTACTTGGTCATTTAACTGTCTCCTGAATTGGTTAGTTTTCAACCAGTTCTCCTTCTTCATTTTCATTAGGGTCTACCTCCCTTAGTCTGCAAGGAGACAGCTTAGATAGAGAGATTGGGGATCAGGGTGACAGCCCCCAATCTGAGCCGTTGTTGCGGTGCCTAGACATTTTGTGTGACAACAAGATCTACCATCATTCCATCCATCATACATAATTGTGCACCCTTGTTTTGATCCACGATTGCCTGAACTTTGTAAGGTACTCTTGTATTCTTTGGACTTCATTTTGTAAAAGTGGTCCCCTAATATCTTAAAAGCTAGGACCTTTGAAGCCTGCTCCACATGAAGCTATAACATCAATCATATGTTGATAGTATGCGGAATTAGACAACATTAAAAGGTATGTCGTCATAATACCACCATCTAGCAATGGATTCATATGAAACCTCCTCTATCTTCTTCCATTTAGCATCAATGGTGGATTAAGGACCAAGGGTGGTGAGGGGTACAAAGGAGTCAATACCTCTATGGGATGTTGTCCTCTTCAAACTAGTTGATCTAGGGCCAGAAATGCCCTCTCCAATTCTAACAGGGAAACTAGAGGAATCTTAAAAATTGGAGACACATTCCTCAAAATCAAAGTCACTAAGAGCAACACCATCCTTTTGATTTTTGCCTATATCTTTTTCAATTCTCTTGTTTTTATCTATTTCTTCTTTATAGGCTTCAATTAGACTTGGCATCTCTGCTTTAAGATCTTCATAAACCTTCTTACAAGGTTTTACTTGTTGAACTTCCACGAGCTTGGGTCTAGGTTAGAAGCTTAGAATCACAGACGCTACCAAACCAAGAATTTCAACGAGAACTACTTTGCACAGCGGAAAATATAAAGCAATAAATCACACATGCATAAGTGCAGACAATTTTAACAAATATTGTACAGTAATGTACAACCCAATCTTCGTTATATTAAACCAAATCTGAACAATATGACAGTCTATGGTATACAGGATACAATTACAAACTTTGTCGATCAGACTCAATGTCGTATCTTGTCCTGTCAATCCTTCACTTTTGTATAGCTCTCTATTCACCCCTTAGTCCTTCAAAGGACAACACAGAGACTCTAGGAGGGTTGCCACCTAACACAGTTGCAATTCACTTATGCTGCATGTACACAAGTTGATCCAATCTTCTCTCTAGGCTGGCCAATTCCCGAGCTCCAATATTCCAGGCTAGCAATCACTTTTTTCCATCAAAGTGTTGCACTTTCGGCACCAATCTTCACCCAACCTTTAGCTCTTCTTCGTCACTTCAAGATAGCTTTTCTAGGGCTACCCTCTTCTTCGTCACTTCAAGATAGCTTGTCTAGGGCTACTTTGGGTAGCCAACACGTTGCCCTCCACCAGACCAATGGCACCCAACACCTCACTGTGATATCTGCTCCTAGTTGGGATTTCTTCACACCCACGACAACCCCAACAAATGTCTCCCACAAGTTTCTTATCAAGCTAATCAAACTGATCCCTCACTGCATAATCTGTCACCTAGTTAGGGCATCAAACCAACCCCCTCCTCTTTGAATTCTACAAGTTGCCACCCACTTAGAAAAGCTAAAATCTAAGAATGCTAAACATACCTTTCACCACTTCTTGTCCTTGGCTTCCTGTGATTACTTCCTGAGATTTTTGGTCCTCCTAGGGCTGACTGTACTCACTGTTGCAGCCCGAAAAACATCACCAAATAACCTCCAAATGCCACGTTGTGGTCCTCCCTTGAAATTCCTCTATTATGCTGCTACTCGACCTCCATTGAGGAGTTGTTATGGTTCCTTTACACCCTCGGCCTAGCCCAAAAATGCTACTGTTCAGGGCTGTTGTAAATCCGTTTCTTGTTCAAGAGAGAACCCATCCAAAAATCACAAGCAAATTGCCCAGAATTCCTCCTCTTCCACGCAATTGTTACTTCCACCACTTCGGCTTGTTGTCACATGAATCTAGGGCACAAAACAACCCTCTTTCGCTCCTACGCTAAGGCTGGAAGATAGTGGTTGCCTCAGAGGTAATAATCCCTTTGTTGTTTGCACTTTGGATGATCTAAATGACCTCCACTCACCTCCTATCTATACACAAATAGAAGGGCTCCATGAAGTAATGAAGGGTCATGTCTATTGGATGAATTCTCCTCATGCCTACATGACTTGACTGTCCAAACATTAATGACAACTTCAAAAATTCATAACTCAAGTTCTAGAGCTCTGATTTGGGTAATTTTCGAAGCGTTGGAATCGGCACACCAAGCTCTATCACCTCAAATTTTCTCATGCTCAAATTCTTCATGGTTTTGGCCAAATTCCGATGGTTGCAAAAGCTCGTGCTTGGGTTCCAAGCCCACAAGTGATTCTTGTGGCGCTTTGCCCTCCAAACCCTAAACCCTAGGGCTTGGAGTACCTCCCAAGCTACTCAAAAATCAACACTCCCTCTTAGCGAGGGAGGTACTTCCAAGACCAGGAAGCAACTCATCATCGTCATCACTACTCGCAACACTCACCCAACTCTTGGCGCTCACCACTACAACAATCCCTGAAGCATGAACTACGACTCTCTCGGAAGTGTCGCTATCACTGGAAGCATCTTGCTTCTTCTTCTTCTCCTGTATCGCTTTCCAATCTCTCTATGATTCCTTCTTGGCAGTTGTAGGAGCACCCTTGCTCCCCACTAACCACACGCTCTTCTTGGACTACAAATTCTCCCTCTGAACCTGCAAGCTCCCGCTCCAACTCGACTCCCTCTGAGCCTCTAGAATTTGGACCTTATTCGTTGGAACCTGTACCTGTCCCTCTGAAGCCTGCACATGTACCTTCTTCTCCGGAACCTGCACCTGCTCCACTTGCTTCTTCTTCTTTCCATGATCCTTAGGCTTGCTTGTCAACCTATAGAGACCATGCTCTCTAACTCCAAGCACAATCCCATCGAAGCTAGAGCCTCTAGGTTTGAGTCTTGCCTTCCCATCCTGGAACAAGACCTCAAACCCCTTCTTCTTGATCATCGAGACAGATATCATGCTATATCTGAGTCCTGGTACAAACAGTACATCCTGGACCCGCATCACTTGTCTTGTCTCCATTTTGAATGGCACAACACCCGATTCCTCGGATCTCCAGCTGACTCTTGTCGCCCAACACCATGTGCAACTTCGAGTCCCATTCAGCTAGAGTCTCAAAAACCTCTTGTGACCCTGTCATATGTTTCGTCGCACCACTGTCCATGTACCATCCATCCTCATTCAGAGTACCCTGCGATAAATGAGAGATCATAGCAAATTCCTCCTCCTCCAATCTCCTAGTGAGATCATCTATCTCAGTTGAAGTGGCAACACTGGCGACCTGCTTTCCTTTCCTCTTCTCATCATCTCCCTTCTTCTTCATCGAACATCTTGACGAAAAATGACCCATCTCGCGACAGTTGAAACACTTGACTTTAATCAAGTACTTCTTCTGCTTACCCTTCATTGGTGCTGCAAGTGCCACGTCCTCATCTGCCCTCTTCATTGGATGAAGATCTTCGTCTCACAATTCTTCTTGAACGAAGTCGTCCCACAGCCTATTCCAGTCTGGCAATTTCTCTCTGGCAACAATCCCTTTGATGAAGGGTTTCCACTCCTCGGTGAAACCTTTCAAGGCAATCCTCACCATATCTCCATCTGAAATAGTCACACCGACGACACCAAGCTCATCTTTGACTTGAGACAATCTCGTCAGATACAAAGTCACTCCTTCACCCTTTATCATCTTGGTGGACTTCAACTTATCCTCCAATACCAGTACCCAATTCTCGATCTTATTCTGGAACAAATTCTAAAAAGCCAGCCACATCTCGTGTGCGGTTTTCTTCCCAGACAAATGAGGTATTAGGGCATCCTTCACACCATCTAGGATGATCAATCTAGCCTTCGTATCTAAATATTCATATATTTCCAGCTCCTTAGGGTCGGTTGGCTTCTTGATGGCTTTCTCGGCAAACCCCCAGATACTGTTTACTTGCAAGACCAACCTAATCCTTTCCTTCCAAGGACTATAGTTGGACAACCCCTCCAACCTGTCCTCATACCGGAGACCTGCCTGCAACTTCGACATTGTCACCTACAATGTGACCAACTCCCTCTCATGTTGTACTTCGTTGCGCACAACTCTGATTCACTGACTTCCAAAGTAGCTTAGACACGCTCTGATACCATGTTGAACTTCCACGATCTTGGGTCTAGGTTAGAATCTTAGAATCACTGACGCTACCAAACCAAGAATCTCAACGAGAACTACTTTGCACAGCGGAAAATATAAAGCAGTAAATCACACATGCACAAGTGTAGACAATTTTTAACAAATATTGTACAATAATGTACAACCCAATCTTCGTTATATTAAACCAAATCTGAATAATACAACAGTCTATGGCATACAAGATACAATGACAAACTCTGTTGATCAGACTCGATGTCGTATCTCGTCCTATCGGTCCTTCGCTTCCATACTGCTCTCTAGTCACCCCTTACTCCTTCAAAGGACAACACATAGAGACTCAAGGAGGGCTACCACCTAACACTACTGCAAGTCACTTTTGCTGCATGTACACCAGCAAATCCAATCTACTCTCTAGGCTGGCCAATTCCCGAGCTCCAATCTGCCAGGCTAACAGTCACTTTTGTCCATCAAAGTGTTGCACTTTCGGCACCAATCTTCACCCAACCTTCAAATCTTCTTCGTCACTTCACGATAGCTTGTCTAGGGATACTTTGGGTATCCAACATGCTGCCCTCCACCAGACCAATGACACCCAACACCTCACTGTGAAATCTGCTCCTAATTGGGGTTTCTTCACACCGAAGACAAACCCAACAAATGTCCCATAGGCTGCTTATCAAACTAATCAAACTGATCCCTCACTGCAGAATCTGTCACCTGGTTAGGGCATCAAACCAGGCCCCTCCTCTTTGACTTCTACAGGCTGCCACCCACTTAGCAAAGTAACAAACTAAGAATGATAAACATACCTTTCAGCACTTCTTGTCCTTGGCTTCTTGCGATTACTTCCTAATGATCAAATCATTGAGTATCTTGTTGTAGGAGCAAATGTTTCTTCATAAGTGATGCCTTCAAATTGGGAGAAGCCTCTAGCAACAAATATTGCTTATATTTATCTATACTTCCATCAGTCGCATGCTTGATCTTATAGATCCACTTGGAAGTAACTACAGATTTGTCTTCGAGCCTAGGTACAATCTCCCAAAGTCCATTTTTCATGATAGATTGATATTCTTCATTCATTGCATCTTTCCATTCCTGATTCTTTACAACCTCTTCAAAAGTGGATGGTTCTGCTTCTATCAACTTTGTCATGTATGCAGCATATCCAGAATACCTTTTAGGTTTCTTAATTTCTTTAAATGTCCCTTTTGTTGCGCCATGACCTTCTGCATCAAGTAGTGTAGATTTCAAACAATTAGGTCTTTTCCTTGATTCTGGGATGACCACGGGTTGAACAGGTTCACTAGGACCTTCTTCATGGTCTTCTTCTTCTTCTTCATGGTCCACTTCTTCCTCAAATACCAGAAGAACTTTGTCATCAAAATCCATGGAAAGTTCCTTTGATTTCTTGAACGTTGTGTTCTCATCAAATATGACATCACGACTAACTTCTATGTAATGTCCATCCTTCATGTAGATCCTGTAAACTTTTGATGAGTTATTATACCCAACAAATTTTCCCTTCCTTCTGCAAGGATCCAACTTCTTTCTTTTGTCGTTTGGTATATGGATATATATAAGACACCCAAAGATCCAGAGATGATCTACGGATGGCTTCTTTCCAATGAATAATTCTTTCAGAGTTTTGTTATCTAGAGTTCTATGAGGACATCTATTATGAATGTAGACCGTTGTCTTTGTTGCTTCCCCCCAAAGGAATTTAGGTAGATCCTGATCATGTAGCATTGCTTTTACACTTTCTTCAATGGATCTATTCTTTCTTTCTGCAACATCATTTTGTTCGGGATTATATGGGACTATCAGCTCCCTCTTAATCCCAAACTCCTTACAGAATGCTATGATCTCTTTGGAGATCTCAGAATCTTGATTTTTCTTTCTGTAAGGTTCTCTACTTCAGCTTTGAATTCCTGGAATTTTGTGAATACTTCATCCTTGATTTTCATCAAATAAACCGAGGTCTTTCTTGAACGATCATCTATGAAAGTGACATAATATAGATGACCTCTAATTGATTTTGGAGTCATAGGACCACGTACATCAGAGTGGATAAGATCCAAGATTTCTTTTGACCGTGAAGCACTGCTTCCAAATGGTCTCTTGATATTCTTGCCCAATTCACATCCTTTGCAGACACCTTCATGATCCTCCTTCAGGTTGGGAATTCCATTTACTATGGAGCTTAGAGCAGTGTTTTAAAATTCGGCCTCGGGTTCCGATTCGGCAGAGGGTCGGCTCCGACTTTGACTCAGTATCGACTCGGTTTTTGTAAAAAATACATTAAATATTTATTTTTTTGTAAAAAAACATAATTTTAAAGATTTTTATTCATGTTTCCAAACACAAAGCATTACAATATAAACAAAAGACAACATATGATCAAAGTAGGCTCATGAATATATCCATTATATCAAAATTGCACGTAGTGCACTGTCCAATACATGATGATGAGATAGAGATCAAAACAAAAAACATAAACAAGGAGGTTCTAAATGGCCTCCACAACAAAACATGAATAATCACCACTGCTAGACATCTGACAAGCCAATGTCCTCTTCCTCAAATTCTGAGTCTGAACCAGAGGGGGAAACCGCTCGCTCCTCCTCTGAATCAACATCCTCAACTGGAACTATACCCTTGCCCTTACCACCCTAAGATAGACGAGTTATGCGCCTCCATCATGGCTGACTAGAGGAAGTGCCTGTGCCTACAACTAGAGGGCTTAGGACTGGGTCTGCTACTAGTGGATCTGCATTGAGCATAGCCTCTAACTGTGTATCGAATTCATTCCCCACACCAATATCCTCATCAGAGTCAAACTCTGGTGGACAAGTCTCCACTACCCAATCTGATGTTGGATCAATATCCTCCAACACAATGGGATCTGAATCAGGTCTTTGTTCAGCAATTGGTTACGTCTTAGTCGGAGGTTGTACTGGACATACACTAGATCATTTAACCGTTTTTTCTACAAACGATTTCTCTTCTTTGTGTGAATCCTCTCAAAAACAGACCAATTGCGCTCACACCCAGAAGCACTGCAAGTTTGCCTCAAAATGCGGATTGCAAACCTCTGCAATTCAGGACAATGGCTACCAAATGCCTCCCACCATTGTGCTGCAAAAAATGAGTTTCAGTTAGCTCAACAATTTATATCCACTTTGAAATTGAAATTATAAACAATTATACAAAATAATAAAATATGAATTTGAAAATTGAAATTCTTTGTTTACCTGGCTCATTTCTTGCTGAAGGTACCTGTGGCTTGCCTGAACACAGTGATCTGATTGTGTATCTTCAACTGCTCACTCTCTGTGGGGATCATGCAATCAATGCAATCAATCAATCCATTTGTAACCTCTCCATTTAAAGCTCTTGCTTCTTGAGCTTTATAATGATACTTTGGTTTCAGAAAATACCCAGCTGCATGTATAGGGCAATGGAGTTTATTGTTCCATCTTTGATCAATGATTGCCCAAATGGGCCTGTTGACCACACTTTGTCAACGACCCCATAGCAGTACGCCCCCATTTTTTCAAATGGGATTCATCGTGTTCGACGTGTTCACACCATTCAGATTCCATCATTAGATGACAGTTTTATGAATGATGTAAACCCATTCTGCATGTTTATGATGTAAATGATCTAAGTAAGACCACCATGTATGTAACAACCTAGGTAAGCCTAGTATGTTGGTGACGATTTCTATCCTAGGAGGTTTTTTGTCTCACTGATTTACTTGTGTTTTTCGACACAAGCGATTGGCAGAGTTTTCCCCTCCAGCTTCACCCCAAAGCTAGGATGGATTTTGTCATCAAAATGTTAAGTGAGTCCTAGTGTTTTCTATCAAGTCTTTGTAAAATTAGTTTGGGAATAATCTAGCTAGTTGGCTAGATTATTTTATTACAAGCTACTTGGTCTACTAGATCATGTTTTTGAGTCGCGGAATTGGGTACCTTATTGAGGGTCTATACGAATGGGTATTCCCCCTTCATGTGTCTAAATGTATTTATCTTATGTAAAGAGAGTTGGAAAAAATAATTAAATCCCCTCTCAGTCAATTAATTAATTTTTTTGGCCAAATTAATCAAAAATCCTAAGCCAGAAATTTAATTAATTTTAAGTCCTAGGTGAGTTAAAATTCTTCAAAGGCAAAATTCGTTGCTCCTTAAAAAATGAATTTTTAAAGGTCCCAGGCCAAGGGAATATTGAGAATTTCAAGAAATTTTGGACCCTTGGGCCTAGGTGGTTAAGTCAAAGTCAAAATTTTGAGGTAATTAACTCAAAAATAGTATTTCTGAGTTAATTAAAATGGAATTAAATGATAAATTCGCTTTTACTCAAATTTATAATTTCGACGGTCCAGATTAAAAGATGATCAAATATTTTCGACGGTCGAGATTATTTTGACATGGATCAACTGAATTAGCCGTTGGAGATTTTATCTTATAAATTAGAGGTCTTTGTTAGTCTTTCAATCATCCGATTTCTGGATCGTGCACTCGCTCTTGAATCTCTCTTGCAATATTTTCTGGAATAATACAAACGAAAACTTTGGGGTTTTATCTTGATGGTGGTGTTCCTCTTCAGCATTTTATGATAAACTTGCTCTTAATATTCTGCTGGTGATTATTTTAATGGATTGTTGATTAATGACTCTTGCAGAGTAATTTTGGGTACAGGTATCTTGCCCATGCTACTGGATCTAGGGTAAAAATATTAATTTGATCGAGCTAACTGTTATCTCTAGCTCAAGAAAATTTTATGTTTTATCACTATTTCTCTATTAATCTGACAGTTTAACTTTAAGTTTGCAGAAATCTTCCAGATTTAAAACTGGGCGTTTGGGGAAGTCCTAGTTTGTACCAGCTGACTCCTAGGAGATAAGATCTGAAGAGCCCTCCGGATCTAATTCCCCGGGCTCATCTTAAATTCCTTTTTTTTTGCAGGGTTCTTTGTTGGGCTTGTGCCTCTCTTTAAAAATTTAAATTTCTAAAAATTATGCTGAAATGGGTTTAAATCTGGCTATGAGGGCCTCTTGATTTGTAAATTAGCCTTGTAAATTTGTATTTATTTCTAAGGAATTGAGGGTTATTTTTCCGTTTTAGATCTGACTGGTTTTATGGGTTACAAGAAAGTGGATCTCTGAAACAGCTCAATAAATTTCTGACAATCGAATTACATTGGCAGAAATTACAAATCACAAATCTGCGAATTTATCACCAAACTGCCTATCTGTTCGATTTCGATCTCCAATTCTGCTGGCTGCTCCATCGATCTGCATCTGCGTTCATACGATTTTATAATTTCCTCTTCTGCTCATTGGCTGCCATCCATACGGCCGTACGGATTTGAAATTGACTACCCTCCGTCATATTAAATGCAAAAATCATCAAATTCTCTCTGTGCCATCCATACATGATCAATTTGCCCAAATTTTCCTCCTGCAATCACCAATTTCTGCCTTTGCCAGTTGAATTCATCGTTTATTTGCATCCGTAAACCGTACGGCCTTCCGAACTTGCATAGAGAAAATCAAAATTGATCTGCATTCTGCCAGAAAATCAAAATTAATCTGAAATTAGCTCCACATCCGTACGGGCCTCCCTCTGCACAATCTTGCCATCTCGCATCCACCCGTTGTTCGTACAGTTGTACGGCTCCGTACGGCTATGCTGCACGAAAATTTTAACATAGGTTTTAAATTTCTTTAATTTTTTTAGATTTTAAAGGTTTTAGTTTTAGTTTAGTTTTAATTTGTTTTAGTTTAGCATTTAATTTTTTTAGATCTTTAGTTTTTAGATCTTTAGCTTTAGTTATATGTCATCCTTTTTATTTATTTATTTTTTTTTTTATTAACTTTGGATTAAAAAATAGAAAATAAAAAAATAAAAAGGGGTCAACACTTTAATTTTAGGATTTGATTAGTTTTAGTTTTAATTGTATATATATTTTGCTTTAGGATAAAAAGGAAATTAAAAAAAAAAGAAAAGAAACGAAAATTAAAAATTAAAAAAAAATCACCTTTTACCTTTTTTGTTTTATTTTCTTTTACCTTTTTTATTTTATTTTTTAATTTTAGTTTTTTTGATTAATTTTAGATTTTAGATTAATTTTAAAAAATTTAAAAAGGCCCAAAAAGTTTTAATTTTTTTTAAACTTTAGAAAATGATCAAAAAATTTTAATAAAGTGGCTTTGGATCTTCTTACATAGTCAAGGTGAGTTTTAAATTTCCTTCTATCTAAAGTTTGACTATAGATTTATGAATTGGAATTGTTTGGAATAATATAAATTCGAAAATATCTGGCATTTAAATTTGATGGTACCCTCATGATAATATTTTTGTTTCGAATTTAAATTGTTGGTTCAAAGTATTTTTATGCTTAGCTATTGATTGATGAGTTTTAATTGTGGTTTTAAATTTCTTGAAATTGGTCATTGATTGTTTAAGTCGATTGTGGGAATATTTCAAGTGATGATAGATCGCGTATCTTTATCGAACATTGTTAATGCATAATTGTGAGGGTGTTTTATTGAATATCATTGTGGTGAATCTATTTTTCATAGCAGCAGTTACATATCAAATACTTGACTTTAATTTCATAACGAGATATTTTGACTCCACAAGGCATTGGTTTTAATCTTCAAGACTATTTGAATCCATATAATCTCGTTAATCTTAACAAGTATTTGGTCACTTAATTTGTGTCTCCTGAATCGGTTTCTTTTCAACCGGTTCTCTTTCTTCATTTTCATTAGGGTCTACCTCCTTAGCTTGCAAGAAGACAGCCTAGATAGAGAGATTGGGGATCAGGGTGACAGCCCCCGATCTGAGCCATTGTCACAGTGCCTAGACAATCTGTGCGACAACATTTTTTGGCACCGTTGTCGGGGATAGAGTTTTTTCTGTCCTTGGTCTTAACGAAATTTTCTAATCTTTTAAATCTTTTTTCGCTATTCATTAGCCTATCACAAGGGATCACATTTTCTGGCACCATTTCATCATCTTATCTTTCATCATCTCACTAATCATTTCATCATAATATCTTTAGCACCTGGACATTTTGGTTGGCTTCTTGTTTGGGTGGCGACTCCACTTATTCATGTATTTACTCCCAGACAAGAATCCCCCCCTGATATCCATCTACTACTCGATTATTTCTTTTGTTTTAGAATTAATTTCATGTTCAAGTGGCGACTCCAATTCTTTCATTTCTTACAAGAGTTCCTGCTAAGAAGCTCGCTTCTTGAGGACCTTTTGACTATTCTTGAACACAGATCTATTTCTCTAACATCCACTTAATCTTTAAACAAGTCATCATGGATGACACCTTTCATGACATGCCAGAAGAGGTCATTTCTAAATTGCCTTTTTTATCAGGTGGTAATCCAGGCATTGCTCTACAGCATCTAAATATGGTCACTTTTTTTATACATAAATATTGTCGTCCTTCACAATATAATCATGAAGATGTCAAGATACGTATCTTTGGCTATTCCTTAAAAGGTGATGCTATCGATTGGTTTCGAAATTGTCCTGAGGAGTATTGTTTACAAGACATCGTCAATGCTTTTACAGCTAAATATATAAAACAAGATGACTCGCCTTGTGCTCCCAGTATTATGCAGAATAATGAAATTGATCTTGTAGAGAACTCAACTATCAATAGGAGATTTCTAGACAATTCTCAGGATGAATCCACTTGTACCACGACAACTCAAATCCATGATAGTGGTGAAGCAGAAACAAGTTGTCAAATCAGTGTTGACAACGATAAGCATCTTGTTAACGAATTGATTCAGATGGTTAAGGATATACTGCTAAATCAAGCTCAAATCATTAAGAATATGGAACTTCATCAAGAAAAAATAATAGCGGATCACGCCAAGGAAATTGGCTCTATGCAGAGCAGGTTTTGGCCTTGGAAGAAAATCATGAGAAGGAGATGAACTACATGCAAAATATCTTCAGGGTCATGAAAACAAAGAATGATAAAATGATTCAAAACATGGAAGCTAACCAGATCAATCTTCAGAATATGATAAATACCATTGAAGCAAGTCATGCACAGGAAATAAATGTCATGGAAAACAGGTTAAAGATAATGGAAGTTAATCATTTTAATCAGATGTCTCTTCAAAACAACTTGTTGACTATTGAAGAGAGTCATGCGAAGGAAATTACTATTGATAATGTTAAGCATTCTACTGATATCCAAAAGAAAATGGAAAAAATGGAAAGATCACACATGCAGAATTTCCAACCCAAGTCAGATTTGTCAACAGATCATAGGCCTCCCAGTTTGCTGAAGCAATTTCCATCTCATCTAACGGAGGTCACTTTTCCCATTAAGGAAGAATTAATTATGGTTACAAAGGACATTAAGAGAGACCAAGCTTATGTGTCACCTTTGACAGAGTATATTCAGAATAAGATTGGTCACACTACAGGTTCATCAGAAGTTTTATACAAGCATTTTCAAGATAAGGACAAGAAAGTCTCATTACTGACATCACAGCCCACTCAAAAGAAGAGAAAAAAGCAGAAAAGAAGAAGTAAGCGGCTTGATTCGTCTAATGGCCGAGAGCAACTTGACTTTCAGATAAGACAGAGTCCTACAATTAGCAAGATTGGACATGGCACATCTGGAAAACAGCCTACAGACTTGCCTGAAAGCAGGCACATGCTCAACAAGCACTATATTGAGCACATCTGATGCCACAGGGCATCCTTTGTATTGTATCTCTAACCTTACACCTTGTTATTTCAGCATTTCATTTTGCAGTTAGAGTAGATTTACTTTTCATGTTAAGTAGAAAAATAAATGAAAGAAGAGCTTCTATTTCTCATGTGCTTAATGTTATATGATGATATTTGGATGGACGCTACTTATGTAATTTTGTGTGTTGCTTGGATGCAGATTCTGGATTCTCACATTCCTCCGATGAAGCAACGTGTCCCCAAGTAGAGCCAGATGTTGACCACACTTTTTCAACGACCCCATAGCAGTACACCCCCATTTTTTCAAATGGAATTCATCATCATGTTCGACGTGTTCGCACCATTCATATTCCATCATCAGATGACAGTTTTATGAATGATGTAAACCCATTTTGCATGTTTATGATGTAAATGATCTAAGTAAGACCACCATGTATGTAACAACCTAGGTAAGCCTAGTATGTTGGTGACGATTTCTATCCTAGGAGGTTTTTTGTCTCACTGATTTACTTGTGTTTTTCGACACAAGTGATCGGCAGAGTTTTCCCCTCCAGCTTCACCCCAAAACTAGGATGGATTTTGTCATCAAGATGCTTAGTGAGTCCTAGTGTTTTCTATCGAGTTTTTGTAAAAGTAGTTTGGGAATAATCCTAGCTAGCTGGCTAGATTATTTTATTACAAGCTACTTGGTCTACTAGATCATGTTTTTGAGTCGCAAAATTGGGTAGCTTATTGAGGGTCTATACGAATGGGTATTCCCCCTTCATGTGTCTAAATGTATTTATCTTATGTACAGAGAGTTGGAAAAAATAATTAAATCCCCTCTCAGTCAATTAATTAATTTTTCTGGCCAAATTAATTAAAAATCCTTAGCCAGAAATTTAATTAATTTTAAGTCCTAAGTGAGTTAAAATTCTTCGAAGGCAAAATTCGTTGGTCCTTAAAAAATGAATTTTTAAAGGTCCCGGGCCAAGGGAATATTGAAAATTTCAAGAAATTTTGGACCCTTGGGCCTAGGTTTTAAGTCAAAGTCAAAATTTTGAGGTAATTAACTCAAAAATAGTATTTTTGAGTTAATTAAAATGGAATTAAATGATAAATTCGTTTTTCCTCAAATTTATAATTTCGACGGTCCAGATTAAAAGATGATCAAATCTTTTCGACGGTCGAGATTATTTTGACATGGATCAACCGAACTAATCGTTGGAGATTTTATCTTATAAATTAAAGGTCTTTGTTAATCTTTGAATCATTTGATCTCTAGATCGTGCACTCGCTCTTGAAGCTCTCTTGCAATATTTTCTGGAATAATACAAATGAAGACTTTAGGGTTTTATCTTGATGGTGGTGTTCCTCTTTATCATTTTATGGTAAACTTGTTCTTAATATTCTGCTGGTGATTATTTTAATGGATTGTTGATTAATGGCTCTTGTAGAGTAATTTTGGGTACAGGTATCTTGCCCAGGCTACTGGATCTAGGGTAAAAATATTAATTGGATCAAACTAACTGTTATCTCTAGCTCTTGAAAATTTTATGTTTTATCACTATTTCTCTATTAATCTGACAGTTTAACCTTAAGTTTGTAGAAATCTTCCGAATTTAAAATTGGGTGTTTGGGGAAGTCCTAGTTTGGACCAGCTGACTCCTAGGAGATAAGATCTGAAGAGCCCTCCAGATCTAATTCCCCGGGCTTATCTTAAATTCTTTTTTTTTCTTACAAGGTTCTTTGTTGGGCTTGTGATCCAGGTGGATATTGGTGGCCACCCACCTATTCCACTTGGGCCTCCACCATTGTCTCTTTCAGTTTCTCAGTTTTGGCATAACTTACTTGACTTTTTGAGTTTTTGAGTCCGTTGCCCAATCCGTTTTGAAGGCCTATGACGTTTTTTGGGCATCGCGCCTCCGACAATGTCATTGCGTTCGAAACTGATAGGTAGCGTGGAGAAAGTTGTAGTCCTCGGATAGAGCTTTCTAATGATGTATCATATGCGTCAAACGGAGATAGTATGCCAAAGTTACGTCCCTGGGAAGTTGAAACACCAATTTACCCAAACGGGGCCCATAGTTTTGGCGCTTCATCTCCTAGGGCTAGGTTTTTGGGATGTTGAGGGTTCTCCATTGTTTCTCAATAATAAATAGGCCCTCGAGCCTCATTGTAACTCAGTTCAGAGGCCTGTAGCCGCCACATCTCTTCTCAGAGATAGCTACCAGCGCCCTAGCTAGTTTTATTTCCATTCTGTCTGTAAGCAAATTTCAGTTTTTTGATATTAATGAAATGAAGTGTTATTTCCGTTGCATCTCTGTATTTATGGTTATATGTTTATTCTGTTGTGTTCCTGCATAAATCCAGATCAGTGGTATCAGAGGGGTCTTCTTTTTCTCGATCCTTCTTTGCATGTCCCCAATGAGGTCGGGGTATAAGGAGCTAGGGCTCGATCTAGTGGAACCTTTGCAAGATCAGCCTCGCAAACCTCGACGGACACCCATGGGGGACGAAAAGAAAGATGAGGGAGCAGGAGATCCTATCAAAATATTACTTGAGGAGGCCCTCGAAAAACAAAGGAATGTGATGATGGATAAATTTGTTCAGATCCTTCAACGGCTGCCCACTGGCGATGCATCTGCATCCAGCAGCCACTCTGGAGGTGCGACTCCTTTTAAGGTACAAGTAAATTTTGACATTCCCATATTTGAGGGTCAAATAGACGCAGATGCCGTAGATAGATGGTTGAATCTATTAGAAGGATATTTCTCTGTTCATGACTTTTCAGACCGGGAGAAGATTATTTTTGCACTCCTCAAAGCTACCCCCATGTTAAGGACTGGTGGGAAACCTACTGTGAGAACAAGGACCAGACAGAACCCTCTTTATTCTCGGTCGTACCAACTTGGAATTCTTTCCGAGACGCCGTCAAGGAACAGTACTATCCCGTGGGGAGCTATGAGGACAAGTACATACAATGGACCACACTGCGACAACAAAGGGATCAAGATGTGCATGAGCTGACGAATCTGTTCCATACCCTGCGCACAAAGTTGGGTATCAAAGATTCAGAGAAACATTTGGTGCTAAAGTATCGCAGCTGTCTGCACAGATACATTCAGGAGGAAATGGAGTTCCTCGACATCTCCTCGCCTGGTACGGCATACCGGTATGCTGCCAAGATTGAGCAGAAATTCAAACAGAAGAAGCGAGACTTTGGATCTGCGAATCAAAAGCAAGGAAAAGGTGCTTCCAAACCGCAAAACAAAGGACAGAGCCAAGGCATGGCGGCTAAAGACAACCCATCAAAGCCACAAGAAAAGAACAACACCGTAAAGCCAAAGAAGGACACGGGAAAGTGGTGTGAGTTCCATAAGAGCTCCACTCACAACACAAGTGAGTGTCGGGCCAAGCAATCGCTAGTGGCCGAGATGAGGGCTTCTGAGTCAGATGCATGCTCCGACTCCGAATCAGAACCTGAAAAGGGGAATGAAAAAGGGAAACAGATTATTGATGCGCAGCCCAACGCCACTGTTGCCACTACAAAGGTCCAGAAGGAGGAACCGGAAGATCCAGAGGAGGAGGAACGTCTCTTCCACTCCCAGATGTGGGTAAAGGGCTCCCCTGTACAGTTCATTGTCGACAATGGGAGCCAAAAGAACCTCATTTCAGAAGATGCCGTGAAGCGGTCGGGCTTGCCGACCACAGCTCACCCACATCCATACACCATCGGGTGGCTTCACCAAGGATGAGATCTCCGCGTCAGCCAGCAGTGCCGCCTTCCCTATAGCATCAAGCCCTTCACGGATGAGGTATTATGTGACATTGCTCCTATTGATGTTTCTGATGTATTATTAGGACAACCATACTTGTGGAAGCGTCATGATGTGTATGAGTCTCGACCTCGTGCTGTTATTGTTACTTTGGGAAATAAGTTGTACAGGATACCAGAGGTACCACCTCCTGCCGCTATCTCTTTGGTTACTGCAAAACAATGCAGTAAGCTCATTTCCCAAACCAGGAAATTCGTTTTCCTGATGATCCGCCCCCAAGGCAAGAAGAAGATTGTGGCCACATCCTCCAGACAGGGCTCCTCTGCACAACAACAACAAATGGATAAGGTTGTGGAGGAGTACGGAGACATATTCACCTCACCCACAGGGGTTCCTCTGCACTGTCAGGTCAAGCACCCGATTGATCTGACCCCAGGTGCGCTGCTACCCAATGGACCGATCTATCGATGCTCTGTTCTGGAGAATGATGAAATCAAGAGGCAGATTCAGGAGCTGTTGCAGAAAGGTCACATCAGACCAAGTTCATCGCCCTGTGGGAGCCCGATCGTGTTGGTACAGATGAAGGATGGGACGTGGAGACTCTGTATTGACTATCGGGCGCTGAACAAGATCACTGTCCGGAATAGGTACCCAATCCCACGGATTGATGACCTTCTGGACCAACTCAAAGGTGCAAAATATTTCAACAAGATTGACCTGAAGTCTGGGTATCACCAGGTACCAATTGAACCCTCTGATGTGTGGAAGACTGCCTTCAAAGCCAAGGAAGGCCTTTTCGAATGGCTAGTCATGCCTTTCGGGTTGACGAATGCTCCCGCAACCTTCATGAGGATGATGGACGACATCTTGCGGCCATTCACCAACTCATTTGTAGTGGTGTACTTGGATGACATTCTCATCTTCAGCAAGACTTGGGAAGAGCACCTTCATCACATCCGACAAGTCCTCCAAACACTGCGGCAACACAAGTTGTGTGCCAATTTGGAGAAGTGCACGTTTTGCATGACCCAGGTTCAATATCTGGGATACATTATTGATGAAAGGGGGGTGCATGTGGATCCAGCCAAGATCCAAGTCATTCGGGATTGGCCAGCCCCAACCACTATAACAGAGCTTCGCAGCTTTCTGGGTCTTGCTAATTTCTATCGGAGGTTCGTGTTGGGATTCTCTCATATCACTTGGCCCCTGAGTCAAGTCACCAAGGGAGGAGCGAGAGCAAAAATTTTTTGGTCGGAACCTCAACAGAAGGCGTTCACAGAACTGAAAAACCGCCTCTGTTCTGCCCCAGTGCTCACCTTACCAGACTTGCAGCAGCTATTTGAGATCGAGACAGATGCCTCTGACTATGCTATTGGGGCAGTTCTTACTCAACAGGGACATCCAGTGGCATATCACAGTGAGACATTGTCTGAGACAGTTCGCAAGTATCCCACCTATAACAAAGAAATGTATTCCATTGTGCAAGCCTGTCGACAATGGAAGCATTACATTTTGGGGAAGGAAAAAATCATCCACACAGACCACCGGCCCCTGCAGTTCATACAGACACAAGGGAAGTTGCAGAATGATCGCCATCAGAAGTGGTCCACATATCTGCAACAGTTTCATTTGAATATCAAGTACAAGAAGGGTAGCACCAATAATGTTACAGACTGCCTCAGCCGACCACCGATCGTGGTGCTCACCACCGTGCTCAACTCTTGTGGGCACGAGACTTCTGATTGGCCGCTTCTCTATGAGAGTGACCCAGAATTCGGCCACACTTACAAGGCACTCTTGGGGGGTAAGCAAGTTCCAAATTTTCACCTCCAAGATGCACTTTTATGTCACTTGGGACACCTTTGTGTTCCTTCAAGCAAGCGTGCCAAGATGATATGGGAAGCACACTACAGTCGAGTCGCTGGGCATTTTGGGGTCGAGAAAACAGTAGCAATACTACAGAAGTATTTCTATTGGCCGAACCTTCGAAAGGATGTCGAAAAGCACATCAGATCCTGCACTGCTTGTGCCATTGCCAAACCGACCATCAAGAAGCAAGGCCTATATACTCCACTACCTACCCCTAGTCGACCTTGGGAATCCATCTCCATGGATTACATGTCGGGCCTGCCCTCTACTAAGAATGGAAATGACTGTGTTTTCGTGGTCGTTGACAGATTCTCGAAGATGGCCATTATGGCGGCCTGTAAGAAGAATATCACAGCAGAAGCCACTGCTAAACTCTTCTTTGAACGAGTGTGGGTGTACTTTGGGATCCCACAGTCTATCATATCAGATCGAGATAGCAGGTTCCTCAGCACATTTTGGTCCAGCCTCTGGTCAATGTTGGACACAAAGCTCACCAAGTCCACAGCTTTCCATCCCCAAACAGATGGCCAGACAGAGGTCGTCAACAGAATGATTGTACACATTCTGCGTATGTACAATTCAAAGCATCCACGCACATGGGACGAGAGCCTCCCTTATGTACAACATAGTTATAATCGGGCTCTCCACAGTTCAATCGGCCATAGCCCCTTTCAGGTGGGCTTGGGATTCCAGCCACTATGTCCCATCGACGTAGCCATGCCATTTGCAGCTGCTCAGGCCAATTCAGCTCATGTCCAGTCTGAAGTTGACAAAGCAAGTAGCTTCATCGAGCGCATTCAACACATCCGCCAACAGGTTCATGATATATTAGACAGAGCCAATGCCAAGTACAAGCAACGCCATGATCAACACCGAGTGCCACACAACTTCCAGGTGGGCGACAAAGTATGGCTACATTTGCAGAAGGAGCGCCTCACTGGACCCCACCGCAAGCTTCGCCCGCTCCGATACGGGCCGTACACTGTCACCAAGGCTGTAGGGGACAATGCCTTCGAGCTTAGTCTTCCTCCATTCCTTGGTCTACACCCAGTCTTCAATGTGGATCGCCTTCGTCCTTACTTCCCACCTCTACTGGACACCTCGGACATTACAGAACAACTCACACCAACAGAGTTAAACCCAGACTGCATGGAACAAAGTACCACAGATTGTATCATGGACATGCAAATCAAGAACACTGCCAAATGCAGACCTAACCGTATCGGGTTGCTGCCCGCCAATCCCCGCACCAAGGAAAGTGTCTACCAGTGGACCAAGTTCAAGCAGAAATTTCATCTCATGGAGGAACTAACTCAATGGGGACCATTGTTTCTCCAAGGGGGGAGGAATGATCCAGTAAGGTTGGTGGCCACCCACCTATTCCATTTGGACCAGCACCATCAATTCTTGCAGATTTTCACATTCAGCACAACTTACTATTTTTAGCAGTTTTTCGGGTCCTGAACTTCCGGAGCCGTTTTGAGGCCCTAAACGACGTTTTTGGGGTATGAAAGCGCCGTTGCGATTTTGATCATCAAAATCGTCACAAGAGTTGTAGTCCTTGGATAGAGCTTTCTAATGATGTATCATGTGCGTCAAACGGAGATAGTATGCCAAAGTTACGTCCCTGGGAAGTTGAAACACCAATTTACCTAAACGGGGCCCATAGTTTTGGCGCTTCATCTCCTAGGGTTAGGTTTTTGGATGTTTAGGGTTCTCCATTGTTTCTCAATAATAAATAGGCCCTCGAGCCTCATTGTAACTCAGTTCAGAGGCCTATAGCCGCCACATCTCTTCTCAGAGATAGCTACCAGCGTCCTAGCTAGTTTTCCATTCTGTTTGTAAGCAAATTTCAGTTCTTTGATATTAATGAAATGAAGTGTTATTTCTACTGCATCTCTGTATTTATGGTTATATGTTTATTCTTTTGCGTTCCTACATAAATCCGGATCAGCTTGTGCCTCTCTTTAAAAATTTAAATTTTTAAAAATTGTGTTGAAATGGGTTTAAATCTAGCTATGAGGGCCTCTTGATTTGTAAATTAGCCTTGTAAATTTGTATTTATTTCTAAGGAATTGAGGGTTATTTTTCCGTTTTAGATCTGACTGGTTTTATGGGTTACAAGAATGTGGATCTCTGAAACAGCTCAATAAATTTCTAACAATCGAATTACATTGGCAGAAATTACAAATCACAAATCTGCAAATTTATCACCGAACTGCCTATCTATTCGATTTCGATCTCCAATTCTGCTAGCTGCTCCATCGATCTGCATCTGCGTTCATACGATTTTATAATTTCCTCTTCTGCTCATTGGCTGCCATCCGTACCGCTGTACGGATTTGAAATTGACTACCCTCCGTCATATTAAATGCAGAAATCATCAAATTCTCTCTGTGCCATCCATACATGATCAATTTGCCCAAATTTGCCTCCTGCAATCACCAATTTCTACCTTTGCCAGTTGAATTCATCATTTATCTGCGTCCTTACACCGTACGGCCTTCTGAACTTGCACAGAGAAAATCAAAATTGATCTACATTCTGCCAGAAAATCGAAATTAATCTGAAATTAGCTTCGCATCCGTACGGGCCTCCCTCTGCACAATCTCGCCATCTCTCATCCACCCGCCGTCCGTACGGCTGTACGGCTCCGTATGGCTATGCTGCACAGAAAATTCAAAACAATAAAATTTTAACGTAGGTTTTAAATTTCTTTATTTTTTTTTGGATTTTAAAGGTTTTAGCTTTAGTTTAGTTTTAATTTGTTTTAGTTTAGCTTTTAATTTTTTTAGATCTTTAGTTTTTAGATGTTTAGTTTAGTTATATGTCATCCTTTTTTTTATTTATTTACTTTTTATTAACTTTAGATTAAAAAATAGAAAAAAAACAAAAAACAAAAAAAAAGGGGCTCAAAACTTTAATTTTAGGATTTGATTAGTTTTAGTTTTAATTGTATATATATTTTGCTTTAGGATAAAAAGGAAATAAAAAAATAAGAAAAGAAACCAAAAATAAAATTAAAAAATTCACCTTTTACCCTTTTGTTTTTTTTTTTTAATTTTAGTTTTTTTTATTAATTTTAGATTTTAGATTAATTTTAAAAAATTTAAAAATTTAAAAATTTAAAAAGGCCCAAAAAATTTTAATTTTTTTTTTAACTTTGGAAAATGATCAAAAAAATTTAATAAAGTGGCTTTGGATCTTTTTACATAGTCAAGGTGAGTTTTAAATTTTCTTCTATCTAAAGTTTGACTATAGATTTCTGAATTGGAATTGTTTGGAATATCATAAATTCGGAAATATTTGGCATTTAAATTTGATGGTACCCTCATGATAATATTTTTGTTTCGAATTTAAATATTTGGTTCAAAGTATTTTTATGCTTAGCTATGATTGATGAGTTTTAATTGTGGTTTTAAATTTCTTGAAATCGGTAATTGATTGTTTAAGTCGATTGTGGGAATATTTCAAGTGAGGATAAATCGCATATCTCTATCGAACATTGTTAACGCATAATTGTGAGGGTCTTTTATTGAATATCATTGTGGTGAATCTATTTTTCATAGCAACAGTTACATATCAGATACTTGACTTTAATTTCATAACGAGATATTTTGACTCCACAAAGCATTGGTTTTAATCTTCAAGGCTATTTGAATCCATATACTCTCGTTTATCTTAACAAGTATTTGGTCGTTTAATTTGTGTCTCCTGAATCGGTTGCTTTTCAACTGGTTCTCTTTCTTCATTTTCATTAGGGTCTACCTCCCTTAGCTTGCAAGGAGACAGCTTAGATAGAGAGATTGGGAATCAGGGTGACAGCCCCCGATCTGAGTCGTTGTTGCAGTGCCTAAACAATCTGTGCGACAACAGGGTCTATACTTACCCACTCTGTCCTTGTATGCTGCCCTTATTTGCTCCTTTGCTTGATCCATAGCCTCATAAATGAAGCCCATAGCCAATCTTTCCCCATCCACCAAGTGCAACACCTTAACCAGTGGCTCAGCAAGTTTCACAATCTCTACTGCCTTTTTCCAAAATATTTCTTCATTGACTTTCCTTTTCACATCTTTGCCATCCTGTTTGTGAGTCACTGACATTCATCGCTAGAAAACAACTTTTGCAAGTTTCTATGTTGGGCAAGCATAGATTGCAATGTCAAAAAATGTGTTGCAAATCTAGTGATGGCAAGCCTAATAATTTCCTTGCCCCCTGTGTTTTTCCTCATCAGATTTAGAATCCATGAGTGATTGTAAATATATTTTGTTATGCATTTGGCACGCTCTATAGTGTTCTTGATCCAGTCTATTTTGCCAATATCCTCAAGTATGAGGTCTATGCAATGTGTAGCACATGGGGTCCAAAAGATGGTTAGGTGTTTTTCCTCTAACAATTTACCAGCAAGAACATAGTTAGAGGCATTGTCTGTGATGATTTGAACAACATTTGCCACCCCCACCTCTTCAACAACCTCATCCAAAAGATGAAACAACAAATGTGCATCTTTCACCCTATCAGATGCATCAGATGATTTTAGAAACATGGTTCCCCGTGGGCAAAAGACAAGAAAGTTTATGATGGTACAGTTCCTCTGATCAGTCCATCCATCTGACATGATGGTACATCCTGTATGTGCCCATGAGTTTTTGAACTCTTTCAAAGTATCATCAATGGATATAATCTCTTTTTGCAAAAGAGATCCTCTTAACTCATGCATAGTAGGGCCTTTGAAGCCCTTTCCAACAGCATATATGGCATCAAAAATAGGTTCATAATATGGTGAACAAGTAACATTGAAGGGAATATCAGCATCATACCACCATCTAGCAATGTAATCACAAGCAACATCTCTCAATTCTTTTTTCCAATGAGCATCTAGAGTGGGCTGCACTTGACCTCTACTTGGAGGACTAGGACCATGTGCACTATCAGAGAGAGAAGAGGGCATGAAAAAACTTTTGATAGTACCCTTATTTCTCAATGCACCCTTAACCTTTTCAAAAATAGACTCCATAGAGGGAGGAACATAGCGAAAGGGATTTGATGCATCAGTGCAAGGGATAGATGAAGAACCCTCATAATCAAAACTTGGGTTGGCAGCCATCATCTATTGTAGATTTCTCTTCCTCCCAATTTCAGCCTGTATTTCTTTTTGCTTAATTTTGTCTTCCTCAAACTTCTGAAATTTCTCTTTCAACTCCTTCCTAATTTCCTCAATGTTTTGTGCTTCACATGGAGTAATTTGGCCTCTAAGACCAACCAAATGTAGTTTCAGTCTATGAATGCCCACTCCACCCCCCTTAATTTTTCTCTTACAAAATTTGCAATACATTTGATCATCAACCATTTCAGCATATGCCCAAGCAGCATCTTTCATTCTAGGGGCCATTTTGGACCGAGTTTTTGGCTTGGAAAGAAAGGGTTTAAATCTGAAAATGAAAACAAAAAAAGACTATTCATCTATGTTCATTTCTTTCACCAAAAAATATGTTTACCATTTTTAGATTTGCAAAATAAATAAAACAAGCAAAGGCAGATTTTAGAAGAGAAAAAATAAATACCTCTAGCCTCCTCTAGCTCAATGCTGCTCCAAAGCTTGCCCAATAAGCTCCTCACTGCTACTCCAAAGCTTGCCCAAAAGACTCCTCAAAGCTGCTCCAAAACCAACTCCACAACTCTTCACAAAATCCTCATAAATGCTCAAGCAAATTCAATGAGATAGATGTGAGGTATTGAGAGGGGTTGGGTAGGTTAAATAGGATGGGGAGGGGTTAGATAAGCCAAAAAATACCTAATAGCAAAATTAAATCTGGATTCAAGTCCCTTTTTTTGGAATTTTGGGGCCTGCGGCCAGCTGGGAGCTGTCCGACCGAGCTGGCTCGGGCTCGACTGAGCTGGCCGGTTTGTGACTGAGCTAGCCGAGTCGATGTACGGCTCGGTCACAAACCGGCCGCCGAACCGGTTTAACCGCCGAGTTGGACTGGCCATCCCTTTGGCTCGGTCGACTCGGCTGGTTCCAAGCCTGGACGACCAGTTTTGAAAACTATGGCTTAGAGATGGGAGGATTTTGAAATGGAGATGACCAAATCTTCAATGTCAAAGTTCACATGGGCTAATTTCAATGTGAACTAAGGCTTGGGCTATAGGAGATATTAATTTGTGGAGCCTTCCTTCCCAAATGCCAATAACTTTGGCTTGATCTATACTTGAGTCTTTACCCCAAACAATAACCTTTCCATAAATGAAGGCTACTCTATCTCCTTTATCTTCTAAGCTTGAAATAGAGAGTAATTTCTTATGCAAACCTAGAACAAATAGAATGTTGTTGAGGTGTATGTTGCTTCCATCTTCGAGCTTTATGGATGTTGATCCAATGCCTTTTACGGGATGGCTACTGTTATCTCCAAGTTCCACTAAATAAGTGGATTTTCCTTTTGATAATGTCTTCAATTGGCTTGAGTGATCTTTTGATAATGATACCTTCTTTGAAGAAGATAAGAAGTTCCATAATTTCTTGAAATCTTTCTTGAGATGGCTTGCAATCTTCTTGATGAACTTCACGATGCCCTTAGATAACCTTCGCTGTGATACCATGTTGAGAATTCAATAGGGCAGTGATTAAGTTAATTCCCTTTTCTTGATAATTGTTTGTGTATCTTTTTACTTCTTATCTTTGTTCATTATTATTACAGTGTGCAATACATCAAATAGCTACCAAAACAATAAGAACAATGACACAGTATGTAGGCTACAAGCTAGGGCCAAAACCCTCCTCTTGAGGGGAAAACCGGTAAATCTCTTCTCTTCTTATAGATTCTTCAATTGATGAATACCATGACCTAGTGACATAGACAAATACCCTCCAAGATCAAGATCAGCACGGCCTCCAACTACAACTTCTTCGACCTCGCCAGAAAGTCTGAATTTCTGCACTGCTACAACTTCGCTTGGAGACTTCAATCTCCTTGTAGAGATTCCTCCCTCCCTTCGCTTGCCTTTCCTTGAGATGAAGAACTATAGAGAAGCCCTAGAAGCCTTATTTTCTTCCTCTCGTTCAAGATCAAACCCAAGAATACCCTAGCATAGAAACCCTAGCTTCGACTTGTGCGTAGGAGAGAGAGAGACCCAATACAAGTAACTCGGATTCCTTTTGCTCCTTCTTCGTCCTCTTCTTCTACCTTCTTCTTGTCCTCTACTTCGCATATGAGAGAGTGTGAGTGAATGCCTTATGGAGGTCAAGTTCCTCTCCTTATACAGGCCTCTTCCAAGGGAGACGTGGCTCTTCATGTAGACTGACTTGGCAACTCTCTAGGCCAACTTGATCTTGGAGGTATTTTGACACTTTAAAGACAAAATAAATTTCTCTTTTCAATTTACAATGTGCCCATAGGGTCTTCAACATATGACAATGACTCTTATACCTATGACAAATCCTAGAAGCACTTTAATATGTGCTTGACCTATAAAATAAAGAACTTGAGCATGAAACCCATGCTCCAATAATAATTTCTTTTCATTTTATAATTTACAATTTACAAGAATACATTTCATACTTATGAAGACCGAACCTAGTTACACATTTTTCAACAACGAATTATGGTGATTTGTAAATGTTTAGGAGAAATATGAATAGTTGGAATAGGAAAAGACATTGGACGTTGGAAGACAAAACCGAAGGTCATGAAATCTTGTATATATGAATGTTTGAGTTAATGGAAAATTAATGTAGCATGGAGTTAATTTCTCTGTCCAACACATCTAATAGATCAAATGGACTCTCAAACAACTTTAAATGAGTTGCTAAAGGCTTGGAATACCTCCAAGTCAAATTCCTCTACTTGGTGCCAAAATTTGTGATTGTGAACTTTGGAATATCACCTTCGGTAGTAGGTCACATATTCACTGCGAAATATATTTGTAAATGGTCTTCAGATTGAACTTTTGCTTAAAAATTTCCCATTGCATAATGTTGTATCTTCAATAACCAAGCAAGTTGGCTAAGGTGCAGATGCCTTTCTTTTCAAGTCTTTTGGCTCTAAACCATAGATCTTGATCTAGATAGGTGATATCACGAATTTTTCTTTTTTTTTTGGTATCTAGAGTGATATACAACTGTGTTGGGCTCATACTTGAGTGACATGGTATCGATTCTAAACCTCTAGGTGAACCCATATGTACCCCCATGCACAGCCCGCATGGTAAATCAGGGGATTTGAACCTCGAACCTCAATTTTCACAACGTCTTCATATCATGGCAATCGCCAATCAAGTTGCACCGCTGGAGACTAATAAATGATATCATGTTAGACTCAAATAATTTAGTCAATAAATTTGAGAGCTTACTCAGTGAATATCCTCTTGTGGGTTTTGAACCCCTTGTTTGTTGAGATATCTATAAGGCAAGAGTAGTGATAAATTCTCTTTCTATGATAATTGCTTGTGATGTCTTTTTACTTTTTCTTACTTATTAGCCTCTTCACTTATTATTATGTTCATATATCATCAAACAACTACCAAAACAAGAAGAACAATAGTACACAAGAACACAAAATGTAGGCTGCAAGCCAGGGCCAAAACCTCTCCACTTGAGAGGAAAACCCGCAAAATCTCTTCTCTTCTTATAGATTCTTCAATTAACAAATTCCAAGACCTCTAAACCCAAGAAAAATACCTTCCAAGACCAAGTCCAACCTTTCATGATGATGTGCTTCCTTGTCCAAGTCAAACCCAATCAAATCTCTTCCAATAGCACAACTTCGATCCCCCAGCTTCAGAATTCTGGCCCCTTGCAACCATTACTGCAACCACATATGTGAGTGAAATTAGCCTTCCAAGGCCTCCCAACAACTTCGCTTGCCTTGCTTCCTTGTCTAGAGCTAGAAGGTGACCTAGTAAATCCTTCTTCTAGCAAATTTGATCCTTCTCCAGTAGATAGAGAATTTCAACCTTGAAGCAGCAAACCCTAGCTTCACTTCTTTGCACGTGTCAGAGAGATTTAGCCCAGAAACAATCTTCTTCGTCCTCTTCCTTCTTTGCTAGCCCTCTTGCTCTTCTTCTTCGCATAGATGAATGAGAGCTGAATGTGTCTAAGGAGGTCGAGTTCCCTCCTTTATATAGGCTTCTCAAGGTGGACATGGCTCCTCAAAATAGGTCGACTTCCCAACTGCAAGGCTGACTTGGTCTTGAAGGGTATTTTGATACTTTTAATGACAAAAATTATTTTCTTTACAAGTTACAATGTGCCCGATGGGGTCTTCAACTTATGACAATGATTTGACTTCTTGACCTAGCACAAACCCTAGAAGCACTCAATGGGTGCTTGACCTCTAAAATAAAAGACCTTGAGCATGAAACCCATGCTCCAAAAATAATAATAATAATTTTTCTTTCATTTTACAAAATACAAGAATCAAAAGTACATTTCATATTTATGAAGACGGAACCTAGTTACACATTTTTCAACACTCCCTCTTAACTAGGGAGGTATTCATAAATGGTACATGGACATTCTCAATCTAAAGTGATCTCATAAGAAGAGTCGGATTGGTAACCCATCTGTCTAGCATCATAACAACCAGCATTGTCACATAGCAAGGCCTTGACTAACAACTTTATCTCTCCACAAGATCATAGCACAATGTTGGCAAGACCAATGATTTATAGACACCATCATCATTGTCTCTCAAGGTACATACACCACCCAAGTGTTCACAGAGTGTGTCCGTCCTTGGACTATTCTTATCCTGGATAGCTAGTCCTCAAAGAATATCGGTCATCGAGTACTCTTATCTTGGATGCCCTACCTCATCCTCAAAGAGTATCGGATGCCAAATGCTTACCCAATCCTCCATTCTGTCTTCCCAAATGAAGACAAGAATGGTGTGCCTATCTCCCCCTCTCAACTATGGAGGACATATCAACCAAACCAAGCTTGTTCCTCAAATATACAAGCTTCTTATTAGGAAGAGATTTTGTCAATATGTCAGCTACTTGATCATCGGTGGAGATATAATGTAGCTGCAACACACCATCTTGTACTAGCTTACGAATGTAGTGATACTTGTTTATATGCATTGTCTTTCCATGAAACACTAGGGCTTCAGACAATCTTATACAACTGGTGTTATCACATTGTATCATTGTAGGGTCCATTGGTCCTTCAAATAAGTCGGACAGCAACTTCCTCAACCAGACAGCTTCTCTACTTACTTCCCAAGCTGCAATATACTCGGCTTCAGCACTACTCAAAGCAATTGATTCTTGCTTCCTGCTCATCCATGAGATCAAGGAGGATTCCAAACTAAAACATCCTCCTATAGTGCTTCTTCCATCCTGCTCACTGCCTCCCCTATCAGAATTTGTATAACCAATCAAGTGGACATCATTCCTCCTTTCATATTTCAGGCAGTTGTGGATTGTTCCTTGTAGATATCTCATAAAGTGCTTTTTTTCTATCCAATGATCATGCTTAGGCTCCACTTGGAATTGACTAAGAGCATTCACTGCAAAACATATGTCTGGTCGAGTATTCATCAAGTACATCGATGAGCCAATCACTTTCCTATACTTAGTCGGATCCACTAGGCTTGATTCAAAACTCCTTAGTCTTTTCAAGTTCGTGATCATCGAGGTTGTCATTGGTTTGCAATCCATCATGTCAAACATCTTCAACATATCGATCACATACTTCCCTTGACCTAGATAGATCTCAACAAGTCCCTTCCAGACTTCTAGTCCCAAGTAGTAGTGCATCAACCCAAGATCCTTCATATCGATTTCTACTGCTAGCTGCTTCTTGCATTCTTGTATTCAACCTTCTACACCTATCAAGAGAAGATCATCCACATACAGAAGAATAATCACAGGTTCACCTTTTACAACCTTGATGTAGATATTTGTATCAGCAGAACTCTTTGTGAAGCCCAATCTTTGTAGAGAAGCATCCATCCTTGCATACCATGCCCTTGGTACCTGCTTAAGGCCATATAATGCCTTCTTTAATCTGCAAACATATGCCTCTTTGTCTTTGACTTCAAATCCCAAGGGTTGCTCTATATAGACTTCCTCATCAATTGTGTCATTCAAGAATGCAGTTTTGACATCCATTTGATGTATATTCCATCCCATCGATGTTGCCAAAGAGACCAATGATTGTATAGTTGTATACCTTGTTGTTGGAGCAAATGTCTCTTCATAATCGATACCTTCTTGTTGAGAGAAGCCCCTAGCCACAAATCTTGCCTTATGCTTGTCAATGCTTCCATCTACCGCATGCTTTATCTTGTAAAGCCATTTGGAAGTTACTACAAACTTGTCTTCAAACCTAGGTATGATCTCCCAAACCCCATTCTTCATTATTGATTGATATTCTTCATTCATGGCATCTTTCCATTCTTGATGAGTGACAACTTCTTCAAAGGTGGATGGCTCTACTTCCATTAACTTTGTCATATGTGTTGCATACCCTGAATACCTTTTGGGCTTCTTGCTTTCCTTGAATGTGCCTTTAGCAGCTCCATGTCCTTCTGCATCTAATAGAGTATATTTTAACCAGTTAGGTTTCTTTCTAGTCTCGGGTATTACCACAGGTTGTATAGGTTCACTGGGACCTTCATCTTCATGGATTGATTCTTCTCCTTCCTAATAACTTCCTCTTCAAATATCGAAAGTTCTTCATTATCAGAGTCCATAGGGAGATCCTTTGATTTCTTGAATGCAATACTTCGTCAAATATCACATCTCGACTGACTTCTATTCGGTGTCCTTTTATGTAGACCCTAGAGGCCTTAGAAGAATTATTGTAGCCAACAAATGTTCCCTTCATGCCTGATGGATTTCTCTTATCCTTTAGTATATGAATATAGATAGGACAACCAAAAATTTGGAGATGATCCACGCTTGGTTTCTTCCCAATGAATATTTCTTCAGGAGTCATGTTATCTAGTGACCTGTGGGGACTTCGATTTGTATGTATACAGTTGTCTTGGTTGCTTCACCCCATAGAAATTTCAACATATCTTGATCATGTAGCATAGTTTTTACACTTTCTTCAATGGATCTATTATTTCGTTCTGCAACTCCATTTTGCTCAGGATTATATGGGACTATCAACTCCCTCTTAATCCCAGATTCCTTACAAAAGGCTATAATTTCCTTAGATGTGTATTCTCCTCCATTATCATACCTTAATATCTTAATTCTCCTTTCTGTAAAGTTCTCTAATTCAGCTTTGAATTCTTGAAATTTGGTAAATACTCCGTCCTTCATGATCTTCTTTCAGTTCGAGGATGCCATTTACTATTGAATTTAGGGTTGGTAATATTTTGTAGTGGAGATGACCAAATCTCCTATGCCAAAGTTCACATGGGCTAACTTCAATGTGAACCAAAGCTTGAGCAAGGAGAGTTAACAATCTATAAGTCTTCCTTCATGGATCCCAATCATTCTTGCATCTTCTATGCTTGAGTTTTTACCCCATACTACAAATTTTCCATCAATGAAAGCAATTCTATCACCCTTATCTTCTAGACATGAAATTGAAAGTAAGTTTTTGTGCAAAACTGGAACAAATAAGATATTGTTGAGATGAATGTTTCCTCCATTCTCTAGCTCAAGTGAAGTTTATCCAATTCCTCTTACAAGGTAACTTTTATTGTCAACAAGTTCTATAGAGTAAGAGGACTTTCCTTTTGATAATGTCTTCAATTGCTTCTGCTGGCCCGTCATATGTCCGGATGCTCCATTGTCAATTACCCAAATATTCTCATCTTGAAAAGTGCAAGTGAGTGCAGAGAATAGTCCTTCATCCTTTGTAGATGTCTTGGTCACTTCCTTCTTAGAAAATAAGAGATCCCATACTTCTTTGATACCCTTCTTGAGATGACTTGCTACCTTCGTACACTTCCTTAGGAACTTCTTCAATTTAGTAGAGATCTTCATTATGCCATCACCCAACCTTAGCTCTAATACCATGTTGAGAAATCTATAGCGCAAGAGTAGTGATGATTTCTCTTTCTATGATAACTGCTTGTGATGTCTTTTTACTTTTTCTTACTTATTAGCTTCTTCACTTATTATTATGTTCGTATATCATCAAACAACTACCAAAACAAGAAGAACAATAGTACACAAGAACACATAACATAGGTTGCAAGCCAGGGCCAAAACCTCTCCACTTGAGAGGAAAACCTACAAAATCTCTTCTCTTCTTGTAGATTCTTCAATTGACGAATTCTAAGACCTCCAGACGAAGACGAAGTCCAACCTTTCCTGATGATGTGCTTCCTTGTCCAAGTCAAAGCCAATCAAATCTCTTCCAATAGCACAATTTCGATCCCCCAACTTCAAAATTTTGGCCTATACGGCAGGTTTGAAATTTCAGCCCCCCGCAACTGCTACAGCAACCACATGTGAGCGAAATTAGCCTTCCAAGGCCTCCAAGCAACTTCGCTTGCCTTGCTTCCTTGTCTAGGGCTAGAAGGTGACCTAGTAGATCCTTCTTCCAGCGAATTTGATCATTCTCCAGTATATAGAGAATTTTGACCTTGAAGCAGCAAACCCTAGCTTCATTTCTTCGCACGTGTGAGAGAGATTTAGCCTAGAAACAATCTTCTTCTTCCTCTTCATTCTTTTCTAGCCCTCTTGCTCTTCTTCTTCGCTCGGATGAATGAGAGAAGAATGTGTCTCAAGTAGGTCGAGTTCCCTCCTTTATATAGGCTTCTCAAGGTGGACAAGGCTCCTCAAAATAGGCCGACTTCCCAGATGCCAGGCCGACTTGGTCTTGAAGGGTATTTTGACACTTTTAATGACCTTGACCATGAAACCCATGCTCCAAAAATAATAATAATAATAATTTTTCTTTCATTTTACAAAATACAAGAATCAAAAGTACATTTGATATTTATGAAGATCGAACCTAATTAGACATTTTTCAACATTGTTATGGTACCTTGAACATGTATTGTTTAGTATTTCCAGTTTACAAGAAGAATTATTAGCATGCTCAACAATGAAGAAAGTGATTTAGAACAACCAATTTTGTGAATTAGATCGTCTAGGCAAAAATCAAAGGTGATTTATAGGCTATATGGCAAACTTGAAATAGGATAACTTTGTTAGTGATAACATGGAAGCATCTTTTGTTATTTTCTTAATATAAAGAGTTACTAATGCATGCTCACATGATTGGCTACCATTGTCGATCCTCACATTAATGGTTATGATTATACATACTTACGTTAATGTCCCTCTCACTCATTAGATTCTTGTAAATCCACCTATATTTAGTGTTTAGTAATTGTTACTCACAATTGTCAATGCACTCGCTATAAAATGGCTCTTAGGCATTAAAGTAGGGGGCTTTTGGTGATGTGTGTTATGCAAGTAGCCTTGAAGAGACTATTTGGGCCAAGAATAGTATCCATGCAACTTTAGATTTGGCCGTACATGTCATCAACTGATCCATACCTTGTCAGGAATGTTTTTGTTCAATGTACTTATTTTTTGGGTTATACAATCATTGATGCTCATTTACAAACTATCTCCCACTAAGATTTACTTTTGTTCTTCAAAAGTCTATGTTCAATTCTGTCTGAAATCTCTAATGTTTTGTTGTTGTTAATATTGTTCATCTCTTCATTGTTAGTACTTGCTGCCACAAAATCTAGCAGGCCTTGGAGAGGGGCAACCTACAAGGCAAATACTAGACCAAGTGAATAATGGAATAGGAGCTCATTGTCACCACAACTACTACCCCCAAGTCTTCACGGATTTTCACTGATGGGAGGAGTCCTGGTATACTTGTAGGTCACCTAATGGATATTCTAGGTTCAAGGTATAAGGTGACTTAGTGAGTCTTTCTACAAGAAAGACACAATTTAGGCCCAAGGCTCCAATAGGAGAAAATTCGCTTTCTTTATAAATGCATGTTAGATGAAGCACAAGACCTAGGACTTGTTTAGTAGGTTGAGTTTTAGGACAGCCAAAGGTCAAGGCAAGGAGAAAAGGTTTCCAACATTGTATTCTAGTAAGGAAAATGCACATGAAACCCTCAAAAAAGCTCCCAAGTTGAAGCTAAAACCTAGCTAGGGTTTACCCTAGGGAAAGCAACTAGGGCAAAGGAATTTATGGACAAGGTTGAAGTGGATGCCCAGCAAAAGGAGAGCTTTTGTGGCAAATACCTTTCTCTTGATGTTTAGGCTCTCCAGTCCCAAAAGTACCCTTTCCCTAGGGATTCACACCAAGCCCTAGCTTGGTCACTTGGCCTTAAAGGGGTTGAATTAAGTCAAGAGAAAAAGAGATAAGAGTCTATGTATGAAAAATAAGATTGACCACCAATAAGGAAGACGAGTGTCTTGCTCCTTGGGAGGATGGAGTCTATGAGTTGATTGGATGGCTAAATGTGGTTAAGGAGGAAGGGTAATTGATGCCCTAGCACCAAAAACCCTAGTGATTATCTATGCAATGGATCAAGACGTTTTCATGGGAGAGCTAATCAAAGTTCACCACTAGGACTGGCATTCACATGTTATTCATGAGTAATGCATGCAAGAATGATATATAGGCTCTATTTAATAGATTTTCAATAAATTAGGGCACAAAAGATAATCCAAGATTCAATATATTTCAAACATTTAGACATAAAGAAAAGATTTATTCAACAAGAGCTCACTTACAAGATAACATGCATGATATTCCATCCATTGATCCAAAACAAAGCTCCAAAGACAAGCAGGTTAGCTCCAAATGTCAAAATGCATTCTTAGATCCAATTCTCTCCACAAGACAAAGAGGCCAAATTATCTAAGAGGTCGAGTTCACAAGTTCAAGTGATGATGATTTACAAATGAATCCTCTCCTCTATTTATATGAGGACTAATGTCTTTTCAAGTTTAAAATCCCCTAAAACAATAAAATATGTCACAATGATAAGTTAGGCCACAAGCCAACCTACTAACTTAAGCAAAAACATAAAAAAAATCCCACATGTGATTCATAGGACAATATATGTTGATATCATCCATGCGTGAGCCTTTGTAGGCATGCGTTGAGGGCTTAGGGTGCCAAGAGCAATGTAGAAGCCCTCTAAAATCATGATGTGAAGGTTGGCCTCCACATTTCTAATAAAATCTCTCCATGGGCCCCAAAATTTAAATTGAGGCTTAAGAGGTGGTCCCATGGGTCTCCAGATAGTCAAATTGTTCATCTTTGCTCCAACGTTGAGGGCTTCCAAGGTGGTGCTAGCCCTCCATGTCTTAAAGGGTGAGATAATCTTTATCTGGGCCCTAGATCAGATGTTATCCCTTTTGAAGTACTAAGGTCGATGTGGGGACATGTTGGGTCCAGGTGCATCATCCCAAAAGTAATCAAATGTAGGGCAAAGTGGCAAGAAGTTGTGGGTGCTAGAGGTGCCAAGAGTGCATGCAATGCTCCACTGCTACTTGGAGTCCCATGGCTCTCGATGCTTCACATATGGGTGTTAATATGCTTCTCTAGAAGCCTGGTGCTAGTTAAGGTGCCCACGCCCTGATGGAACCACCTAATGATCACATCATAAATTCTAATGCAAGCAACCAATCATTAGGTACAATAGTCATTTATGCATCTAAGTGAACCAAGCTTGAAAGTAATGGGATCTTTAACATTTCATACAAGGTTTATTTTCCAAATTTGGGGTCTTGAACTCATAATGGTGTTTCCTTCCTAGGTAGGAGTGGCTACTGGACCACCCTATTAGGTGCTTCCAGCCCATTAAGGGAAGTGACATTTTCTCAGTCCACCTTTCAATTAATAGGTGTCAGTGATCAATAATGATGAAATGAAGGGGAGAAGACTTCATGGCCAAGTGCCATGGTCAAAGGGACTAGCATGATGGGGATCCACATCCTGAGTGTACAAATGTGAGGAGGGAGCAATCACGGATGCATGAGTTACCAGCGCAGCCTTTTTTTCTCCACCCCTCTTGTGGGCCTTTTACTTTTGTTTGATTTTTCTTTGTATTGCTACATGTAGCTCAAGGGTTAGAGCTTGCTTTGAATGATGTGTAGCAATTGTATTGCCCCCCCCCTAATGATGGGGCGGTTCATTGCCCATCGAGGGTTGGGACATGCAAGGGTTCCTTCCTTTGATGCAATAGGGCAACAATGGCCCAAGAAGCGGGTGATGGCCGTATAAGTGAGGTAGAGCCCATGCTAGGTTTTTGCCCCCATGATAATTTGTCTAACCCAACTATCTTTTAGATTGTGGCCACGATACGCTCTTTCTTGTTCTTTTAGCTGCATCAACCTCCCAAGCCAAGTTTTTCAGCCCCAAACCAGGTATGTGGATGTAAGGGTGCCAAATCTCTAAGAACCCAAAGAGTGGAAGTGGGATAACGGCTTATAATTATGAAAAATGGTGATAAGTATAGGATAGGGATAGATGGGACTATATCCTATCTCAATCGGGGCTTCCCAAGTAGTGCCCCTCCTATACCCAATGAGCCATTAGGGGAGGTACCACTGGACTAGGGTTGAAGATTAACCCCCCCATTTAAGGTGAGGGAACAAGATCACGGTCAAAAACCCTCGTTTTTCCAAGCCACCACATAATCCATGTCAAATGCACAAGTAAAAACAAGCATATGCACCCGATTGCAAAATGAATAAAGTACCTTTTGATTGGAAACGCAGCTTTGTTCTTGTGCTCCTGCAAGATGGGTGAGAGGCAAATGATTGATGTAGGTGGTGGAGATGTATGATGGTACATTATAAGCTAGTAGTGGCTGGCTCAGGGCTGCTAGCTGGCCGGCTGGATGTAGATGGGTAGTAGAAAAATTTCTCCTATAGGGTTACCCATTTTGGTGGGTAACAGTACCCTTAAACTGTTGAGGAATCTTCTGTAGTTATTGCTTTGTCAGTTTCAGCTTTTGGGTTGCTTCAGTTTTCAGAATTTTCAGATCTATTTCCAGCTTTCAGATTCCAATTATAATAGTAGAATTCTGGGTTGGCTCATTACAGTGGTATCAGAGCCTCAATGGATAGCAGATTCGTAGAGTTTCAGTTACAGTTCAGATTACAAATGAGGTTCATTACACCCATCCAAACAACAAACAGTTTGCATTTTTCCCATGATGCCTATAAGCTCTGAAAATCTAAGGACTCTCCAACTTTATTGTAAGCCCGCGAAGTTATTGCAATCACCAAAAAAAAAAAGAGGAAAACCTAAGGTAACATTGTCTCTCAATAATACTTGCCAGATTTCATTCCCTTAGGTAGCTCTATTAATCCACTTGGCAGAGAGGGCAGCTGCCTACTTGGCCATGTCAACATTGTCTTTATTTGTGTCCCAGCAACACATGTCCCATTTAACTCTTGAAAGTCCTCTCTTACCTTCTCGTAGCAACAACAGAAAGGTCCTCAGGGACCTAGTCAGTTGACAGTAAGCCTCTTTGGACCGGGACCATCAAGGATGAAATCTTATGCCTGAATTTCATGCAACACTTTGGAGTAGATACGAAATCTGGCAGCAAGTCTCGCACATTTGGTCTGTTGGTAATGATTCTCAGCAATTTTTGTTACCAAGTGCTCTAGAGAGTTCAAAACAAAAGGGATGAAAAGGAATTAAAAATATCCTACGTTTTAATCTAAGACCGCTGGTAGTTATTGGCCCAAGGTGGCAGTTCTAAAGGGTTTGCGCATAGCAACAGGATTTTCTCCACCGGATTTTGGCTTCCAAAGCATCACATAACACTTGAATAGTATCTAAAGTGTTTTTCACATTAGTTTCTTCGAAACGAATACTGACAAATGAGTCATCGACACAGTATCCATTTTTAAGTTGTCGGTTTAAATGGGGCAAAGAAATACTCCTAACATGACCCATACTTGCTCTGTGTTCTACAAGAGATCGCAAAACATCAACTGCCAAAACATAAACAAAAGGTCTCAGATTTTTCTATTGCTACGAGCTTATTCTCCAATAACCAACAGTTTTTGTAATTTCATACTTTTACAGACCACCTATTTTTAGCAGTTTATTTATAGACTACAGTTGACTAGTGATGAGTCATTAGTGAGTTATTTCCATTTAGATAATAAGTCGAGTGCTTGTCATGTGTTTTCTACAGAAGGGTGTGTGATTGGTATGTGGCCACCACATGGAGGAGTGTGCTTGATGTGTGTTGGCCTGTGTCTACCTACCTATTCTTGGCACATGTGGGGTGCATTACTTGAGGAGTTGCATAGAGGAGTGTGATTTGTATGTGGCCACCACATGGAGGAGTGTGCTTGGCATGTCTCGGCATGCATCTACTTATTCATGGCATGTGTTGGTATCTCTCTACCTATTCTTGCACATGTGGGGTATTACTTGGGAAGTTATACTTTTATATTATTGGAATTTTTGCATGCATGAACCCCTTTCTTATTGTGTAAAAAGAGATGGAAGGTGCATTAGGAAACAAGTAATCACTGTAATTATTCTCTCATGTAGGCGCACATCCAATAACCTTGGAGCCATATCTGAGGGCTTAAAAAATGGCTAAGATGAAATGCCACTCCACTCTATGATGGTCCTTTCTAAAGTCTATTTCATTAACAAAATATATTCCCGAGGCTCCAGCCCACTCCATCCCCTCCTAGATAGCCAATAGATTGCCCAAAATGCATCTATTACCTAAGAAACTAGTTCGTTCTCGTCTGACAACTCTGCTAAGAATAGCTTTGATTCTCAAGGCAGGGGCTTTGGCTAATATTGTACATGACACTGTTAAAATGGTGATTAGTCTCCAATGAGAAGTAAACTCCAGGTCACCACTTTAGGGTATTATCTTGATGTTCCCAGGGTTTTACAAGATAACCATGGACTCCAGATCACGAGCCCATTGCCTAATACAATTATTACAGCTCTAAATTTGTAACGAAAACAGACGGGTAAGCCTACTCTACCTTTCTTGTGACTGGGAATGTAAAGAACAAAGTTGGACCAGATGCAATCTAAGGCTGTTTGTAGCTTAAACCTGACATAATTGACTGATCATAAAAGACTAAGGTATGACAGCATAGTTCATAATTGTTCATTAAATTATTTGGGTGATTACAAAGCCAATAGTCATAATTGTGGTAAACAGTGCATACATATATTCTATCATCCCCGTATTGCATATATTTATGGATTATGTCATTTATGAAAAATTGTGTCAGGATCTGGATGAAGAATATGATCTTACCAAATTCTCACATGGATTGCTGTCGATCTGAAAGTATGCGTGTGCATTTCAATGCTGTTACAAAGGGTATCCAATTTTTATTTCAGTCTCTATCAAATAAAAATCACATAAGTGACAGTGAAAATTGCTGGTTATGTCAGCATTAAATGTTTTTTCATGTGCATTCTCCTGCTACTCAAATAACAAACAAGCTCTAGAAGCCAAATCTCGCTGTGCCGGTGAGCGACTTTCATTATACTTTCCACCTTTCTCTGTTATTGCTAGGATTGCATTTCCTTGTGTATGGTGACTTCCGTTCAGTAATCAACATGAGGGTAATAAAATTTGATTTTTATTTTCTTCTTACAATATGCAAGATGTTTATCTTCAACAAGGTTTCCATGGTTAAAACAGGATTGATGCATTCCATTTTACTGTTTCTTTCTGCTCTAACCTCCTAGAAGTTATGGTCCAAACGTGCACTCTTTCTGCTGAATGTTTAACATCTATTGCTATTGAGATTTGTCCACTGGTCCCATGATTATGCTTGAAAATTTCCCCATCAATTACTATACAGGTCATTTTTGGACTGAAGCGACTTGTTTTCCCAATAATGCTGGAACTCCAACCAATGTAATCTGTTAAGTTCAAGGGTTGATAAAATCATAGTTATAGGGCTCACACGGATTAGTACACTATACCAGTGCCTTTGGGTTTTATGGGTGGTATTTTACAAACAGTGGTCAGGGTTTCAATTCTTGTACAATCGCAATTTTACTTGGCCGGACTTCTAAATCGATGCAAATGGTTAACAAAGCCCAACTACTTAAATTCAAGTACAGTTGAGTATGAACTTCCATAAATTCAAGTACAGCCGAGTACGAATTTCATAAATTCAAGTACAGTTGAGCATGAACTTACATGTTGTGCCATAAGGCGCATTGGAGATTGCCCGTGTCTGGAAAAACGCCCATACTTATAATGCAACAACTTTCCATCTGTGAAAATTTAAGATATATATATATATATATTAATGGGTTCCTTTGCTTGCTATAAAAGAAACAACATAGTAAATAAATATTTAATACTAACTTTTCGTATTCATCCATTTTGGTGATGCAGTACGGCAATAAGAATAGGAGTTGGAAAACGGAGCAAGAAATCCAGTGCTGCAAGGAATGGCCATTAATGGGTGCTCTGTGCTCTTCAAACTTAGCACTCCATCGATTCAATTACATGCTAATTCAATTTGGAATGTGGTGCAGCTTGTATATGAATTTGAAGAGGTCAATCGTTGCTTTGCTTCGTGGTGACCAGCCCCTCTTTTCGTTTTATCGTGACCAAATAATGCGTGTGAACATAATATATGGCTAGAAACCGAGATGAAACCTCAGTGCCAATCGTGTGGTCGTTCAAATCTATATTCAAACATATCGTTCGTTTGCTTAAGGATGTTGTGGAGCATAATACGGTACACATGAATCTATTATACCAGCCGATTTTTTATTTTGGTTTAAATACATTTCATGAAATTTATTAAAATTTTAAAAATTAAATATTAAATTGAATGTTCTTAAAAAAAAATCATTGGGCTTGGATAGACCGTGATCAAGTGTTTTGTTAAGATGGTGATTAAGTGCGATGGTGATCAAGTGCTACGCCAAGTCAGACACCAAATTGGTGTATGAGATCTCCTTGTTTGTGGGACAAGGGAACCTCCTCAATGTTAATTCTACCGACTCTCTGGTTTTGAACTTATGGCCTTTTAGAAGGAAGCACATGCTCTTAACCATTAGACCCACTCAAACGGTATAAAACCACCAAAAAATAACCATCAACAAATTAAAAAAAAAAATTATATATATATATATATATACATAACACTCCTAAAAAAAAAGAAAAAAGTTTACATTTTTAAATATATAATTTTTTTTAAATTTGTTAGTAGGATTGTTATGTATTGGATATATAAATGTAAATTATATTTTTTTAATTTATTGATGGTTATTTTTTTTGTGGTTTTAAATTGAATTATGAAATATAAAAATTATATTAAAAACAAAAAATCTAATTTAAGCAAGTATTTTTTTTGTGTCATGTTGATAGCTCCCCACCATAATTTAAGCAAATATTTGCATTAAAAATGGTGGGCAACTATCCACATTGCATTGCATTAAAAATGGTGGATAACTATCCACATTTCATTTTGTTGTGCAAACACTGCAATAACAATTATTATTAAAGTTTATTTGAATATTTTTGTCATTACATTTTGTCTTTTATTTTTATTTTTTATTAAAATAAAAATAAAAAATAAAAAAACTTCAAAAAAATTTCTAACCACAAATTATATAGAGTTCATCAACTATATTTTTTATTGTATTGCTGAAAGCATTTGTCTATATGCATTTTTAATTCTTTATTGGTTTTACTTTAATTTAGTTATCAATTATTTTTTGCAAAAGGCATGTACTAATCAGCAATGTTGCATGTTACACTTGTTTTATTATACAATTTTATCACAACAAGATTTAAAACATGTGGCAATTTTATCATATTATTATCATTAATATTTTTTTGAAAATCCTCTTCTCAAATATAAAGAGGAATTGAAATATAAGCTTTTTAAAATTTTGATTTATCAAAAATATTCACATTTTTATATAATAATAAAAAAGTATATGTTTGATAAAATTTAAGTTAAATGAATCTATATTTTTTCACAAATAGAAGTCTATATTACATATGAGGAACATATATATTTTGTCTATTACATCAATAGTTCATCATGTCACTTACAAGAATTAAACCTGGGTGGGGAAGGTTATGATGCAGGGGCATTAGGCTCAAGAATTACTTTGTATCTAAGTAGACATAGGAGGGTCTCATATTCCTAAATTCTCATGTAATTATTAGTGATTTTGAATAAAATGGTGAGGAATTGTAATTGTTCTCTAATCATTAGAGAACATGAGGGAAATGATCAATTGGGAATGTGAAGAGATAGGCAGTTTCAGTTATTTTATAGGATTAGGCTAAATTTAGGATTTTTGAGAATTCAAAGGTTTCGTCGAGCTGTTAGGGGACCTGAATCGATTCAAGTCATCAATTTGTATAACTGTAAGCATGAAAGATAGGATAGCAGTTCAGAAGTTGAGAGCGAGAGAGTTGTTCGAGAGAGGACAGAGTAGGAGACAAAGGGGCCATCGAATTGAAGATCTGGCCAGGCAAAGAGTTTGTAAGTGTTTTCATTGTATAAATGAAGGAATATGGTTTAGTTTACATGAATATAATTTGGTTTAAACTCTGTGTGAATGGGCTTTGACTGTCAAGAAGAAATGGTGAAAGAATGTGCAAATAATCTCTGTAACTGGGGTGAATTGCATTCTATGGGTTATTGAGGGCGTCGACATTCATGTCGATATTGTGTAATTGGATGTGCACACATTTATGAACTGGAATCCTGTGCGTTTAAACCAGCGATAGGCGGATGAAAGGGTTTATACGATGAAGAGTCAATGTTGAATTTGGTTAAGGATTCACGAATCCTGTCGTGAGAACCTGTAGAATAAAAACCATCCTATAACCATTGTGGTATTTAACTATCTGGAATTGAGATCGAAGAATTTGTGGAGGAGGCCTCATCAAAGTCGATGGGTTCGATTTATGAGTAGTTGCACGATGCGTTGATGAATGAACAAAGAGGTATTAATTATAAGCCAATAGTATGGTGAATTGCTTGAGAGAACCGGACAATTTGAATGGTCAAACGAAGGGTAGCAGTGAACTTATGAGAATGGAATGAAACCCATTATTTGCGTAATGGAGGTCTAAGATTGTGGGCCTGAGGCATTAGTAATTACATTACAGATCAAATTATAGTGTCGAAGGATTGGAAGGGAACTTGGCACTATTTGGTCGAACGCACAGAGAGGGAAGGTTTAATGAAACCATAAATCAGGCGATGGACCGAATGAAGAATGATAATAGAATGCACGCAGGAGCGGAACCTTGAGTGGAGTATCGAAACCGTATATGAGGAACAGTAAAACCGGAGACAGAAATACCGGCGGTCTCGTGTAAATTAAAAGTGGTAAGTTGGATCGACAAAAAAAACGTGATATCATAGGTTGAAGGACTCGTGTCCTAAAGTGGTATTCGATTACCACTTTTATCGCGCGATTTTGGATGAGTAAACCCCGAGCGTCTTAAAAGCGCGATGTTCATTTATATCCATTCGATCAGGGGTTGGAGCGCGATGGAACATGGGCCATCGGATCCGTTCGACAGTTAATGAAAAGGTAAGTTAATTGTGGGACCTGATATACGCTATAACTTATGGTCGTAAGTTTGTTTGTTTAATGTCAAATCACAGTCTTTGACATTTGGGTTTTGTTAAGTTGCGGGCGTAATAGTCGTGTGCATTGGTCATTGTTTAAACAAGGTCTGAACTTGTATAAAGTAGGCAAGTAAGGAATTACCTTGGCTTAATACAAGTTACACCGTGAGTGTTGAGAGATATATGCATTCAAATAAATGGAGGGCGAAGTTTAATCCTTTGGGTTATTGCATTATTCGAATGATAATTCGAATATGCAATGAAATGGGTTTTTAAACGAAGTATGAGTGATGGCTTATATGTGTTAAACGCTTGTGGAATTTCGGGCGAGTCCATCTAACAAAGCGGGTTTTAATTCCGATATGAAATGAGTCGATGTAAGGTTAGTTAATGGAATTAATAATTGTTGCCGACCCTATTGTAGATTGGATTTATTCCAAAGTCTAAATCAGATTTCTATAAAGGAAGGCCGAAGATTTATACATTGGGGTTAATTATAGAATCGAATGTTATTCGATAACCATGAAATGGGGTTTTAACCATTGGGTTTGTAAATTATGAGGAGCTTCTGAAATTAGAAGAATTTGTCCAGATTTAAAATTATTTGGGCTAAACTTTGAATAAGAGTTTGAAATTCACAAGAGAGTGTGATTGTGGGTAAAGTGAGGTAGCCCAGGCATCAGGTTATAATCATTCCTCTCAAGCACCCAAGATAACCCCAATTAACAAGTTAAAATTATCTATATTTGTGTAATGTTAGGAATTATATTTATATTATAACAATGTCTATTTTGTAATAAGGCTTTGAGAATTTTAATTTAATTATCAATAATTATTAGGTGGGCAGTAGGTATATAATCTCCATAATTCTAGAATATTCTTAGTAGTATACACAAATCAAATCAATGGTTTGTTTCACATAAATTATACAAAGCTTCACTTTGAGAGTTTTAGTGGAGACAAATATTTTTTATTGCTAGATGGATAACTTAAGTGGGTCTCTGCCTCCGCTCCCACCCCATGCTTTGGACATCGTTGCTTTTAACTCATTGGTCGCAAATGGGTTGCGATACTAGAAGGCAAAGCCTTCTCGTTTTGTCAAGATGTTGGAAGAAATCCCAAAGGTCGAGGTTTTTGTGCCACAAGCAAGAGTATAAGCCCTACAACTAGATGAACATGGCTTGGTAGGCCAATTCATCGTATCTAGCCCTCCCCGCATTCCATGACATTGTGGGTTGAAAAAAATTAGAAACTCCTGATCAAGGGTTGTGTCACTTCAAATTTTTGTAGAAAAGGTTTCTTACCTTCTATTGAAGCCCCAGAATTCCGTTGCAACAACATAGGGGATAACCACTCGGTCTGGACCTTGAAATCAACTCCTTTTCCGTTGGGTATAGTGGCTCTGACTCAGGATAATGGGACCAGTTTCCCAGCAAATAATTGATATGATGATGTTGGGTTTGATACAAGGTGAAATGGAAAATGATTTTAAACTAATGAAAATAATCTATTTAAGTAACAAACACATGCATCTATTTAATCTAATATTTAACTTAATCTATACCCAGGAATAACTTTAAATTATGCAATCTACAAAGATATCTTAAAGCAAAAGATAATAAATATCATTCAATTGCTAAAAGAGATGAAATTGTTTGAAGATAATTATTTTGACTAAATAGTTAGGCAAAATAATTGTGAAACTATATTGCATTATCAATTGATTATATACTCAACAAGGAATTACAACTGAAACATCATGCAATAGTGCTTTAATGAAAAACTATAATCAAAATTTCATACACAATACACTATAAAGAAGTTTATTGCTAAATCATAAATATAACTCAATTGTAAAGATAATAGTATCTAATATGAAAAGGTTATATTCATGAAATCAGCAACATTGACATTCTCTTATTTTCAACCAAATACACTCTAAGAGTACAAAAATGCAAATTCAGTAGAGTATGCTTCAATATTCAAGAAAATCAAGATCTTGTTCCATGTATTTCATCAAAAAAATCACAAAAGTAAAAAAAATGCAAGCTTTTGCAAAGTGTTTTTGATAAAATCTTGAACCCCTCTCTAAATGCATGAGAGAGGTTTAAATAATATTACATATGTATCAAAAATATAATATTACATAAAAAGTTGAGGAGGTTTCAAACAACCTTCCTCAAAATACTGAAAATAAAATATTAAAACTAAAAGAAAGATAATGACATCCTTGATCAGGTTGAACGGTCCTTCCTTTCCATTGAGTTCTTCAATTCGCAAATATCCAACATAGGCTTCACTTGGGATGGCTAGCCGATTTTGGATCTTAGTTGTCCCGTGGATACAGTATCAGAGAGAGGTGGCACCATCTTTTGAGTGGAATTCGTTAGACAGCGTAAAGCTATTTGTTGATTGCATGGTTTTGCTATAAATTGCCAATAAGATTCATGATCAAGCTTAGATAGCTTTTTTACTACTTCAATTTGATTTTTGGCAGTCTCTTTCCACTGTCCTTCCAATTGTTTGATATCTGGGAAAACTCCAGGCTTGCATTCTTTTATCAGATTAATATTATAAATATTTTCATTCACAGCTTCAATTATATTAGTTTATATATCATCTGCTTGAGTTGTTGCTCTTTCTGCTTGTTTTAATTGCATATCCCAATCTGTAAATATAATATCTCTGTGGGATTCTTCAATCTTTAGCAAATCAACTTTTCTTCCTTCCTCAGATTCTTGCCAGGAGATAAACTCTAAGATCTTCTTATCAACTTCTTCATATTCCAATCTTTGATCAACCATATGATGGATTAATGTATCACTAGTTTCACAATATGGTTTGATTATTGAGATTCTTTGACATAATATCTCTTTTTAAGTATGAGGGGTTTCCATAGTGCATTATATTAGATATCATTTTTGGGATTCAATTGTGTTAATTTAGTCATTCATCTATGACCATTTCCATGAGAGGTAGTCGTAACTAACTAATTTCTCATGATTTTCGAACAGTCCACTTAGCACTCATTGCATCAGGTGATGCTCACAGGGGTGAAGAAGTGGGATTGAAACTAGTGAAATGAATCACATAGTGTCAATCATCACTTCTGGGCTTGCACCCAGTAACCAGGACTTCCCGAGAGGTCACCCATCCTAGAAATGGGGTAGCAAGCTAAGTGGACTTGATTGTGGGGAAAACTCCACAGTTAAGTGTGCTTGAGCCAGAGGAGTTCTGGGATGGGTGACCTCCCAGGAAGTCCTAGTTACCGGGTGCAAGCCCCAGAAGTGATGATTGACGCTATGTGATTCATTTCACTAGTTTCAATCCCACTTCTTCACCCCTATGAGCATCACCTGATGCAATGAGTGCTAAGTGGACTATTCGAAAATCATGAGAAATTAGTCAGTTATGACTACCTCTCATGGAAATGGTCATAGATGAATGACTAAATTAACGCAGTTGAATCCCAAAAATGATATCTAATAATATCTCTTGCTGTTTTGAAAAATGAGTATTTAGCTCAAGTGTTTCTTTGATAGATTCTTCTGTCTGATGTTGGTTGCTAAGTTTATCCACTTCATTTTGTATCAACTGAATTTGTGTATATTTTTTTGTGATGCTCGCCTGGTGCTGTAACTTCATTTGTTCAAAATCCTTCTGAAATGGTGTCATCTGCAACTCTAATTGCTTATTGACATTTTGTCTTTCTTGTTCAATTTGTTTCTCTAACAGCTGAATTATTGCATCTTTTTCTTTAAGCATAAGGCTAACCTCTGCTACTTTATCAATTCTAGTTGTTGCATAAGCACCTGTGAATTATGACAGTCTTGTCAAGTTTTCTGATGGATTAATGGGGTTGTCTTTCCAAATAGCCTCCATTGATTCATCCACTGGAGTTGTTGTTTATAAATAAAGATTTATTTTCTTTCTCTGTCTTCTTACAACTACTTTGTGTGTTGGATTATAAAATATATCTAACGGGGGTATTTCTTCAATTCTCAAAACAATTTGTGACGTTGGGTAGGCCGGGATGATTTCAACATCTGCTTCTGGAATTTCAACTTGTAAGGTCTGTTTAGGAGTTTGAAAATCAGAATTTCCTTCAATTCCTATTTCTATTTGTGGTAGTTGGAGATTTTATTTGAACTACTCCCATTCTTTGTCCGTGTCATTTATTATGATTGTTTGTGTCTGATCCTGTGTATATTTCATGTCCAATTGCTCTTCAGCCAAGGTTTCTTTGATTATTCCTCCATTATTTCCCTCTGTATCCTTTTCAAAACTTTCCTTAGGGTATTCTTCCTGATTTTGAGATTGATGCTCAGAAAGTTGAGAACCTTGACTTGATTTCTCTAGTGATTCTTAATCAGAATTGTGATCAGAATTTTCTTCTAAAATTACACTGGGAGTAGGTTCTCTCGATTCCTCAATCTGTAATACATCTAATGGAACCCTTGTCAATATTTTGTTTATGTAAATATTAAAACAATTTAGGTCGGCTGGAGTTAATTTGATTGACGCAAAATGCAAGACTTGTGAGAAAGTCTCTACCTTTTCAAATAGTTCATCAAATTCATCTTTCTCATGCGTGAATTATCTAATTTTAACCAAAGCAGTAAAGTCTTGAGCTACTTGGTTGGGATCGTATTGTCTCCCTAGCAAAATATCCAGATTCAAACATGTAATATTCTGCACCTCTTTAACTGCATGTCCAAAATAAAACAAGGCAAAAGAACCACATTGTACCGGAAAAGATGGCTAGATAAATTTCTTCATGTCCTTTAGGGTTTTGGTAATACCTTCCCCTACTGTTTGGTATGCAATTTCTCTCACCAATAACTTATCTGGAACATAATAAGGAAGAACATGGGGAGAAAAATTACTCCCAAAATATCTTATATAAGTAAATGTTTCTTCACCAAACCATCTTGGGACTGGCAAAATATCTATCTTTGCTTCTTCTAAAATCCTGGGGGCTTTTGTATCAAAAATAGTTTGATAGATGGGAAACATAATGTTTTGACAAATCTTATAAAAATGGGGACGAAATTGAGATTCCCATAAAATCTTATGATACACATGGATAGGAGTGGGATCATTAAGAGTCCAATTCCAACCCATATTAGGAAATTTTGTACAGAAACAGATGGCATCCATCACATAAGCACTCATAAAAAATGAAGGTATGACCTGAGTAGAGACAACTCTATATTTTCTAATAGCCATAGCCAAATTGTCAGATAAAATGTTATTCCAATTCATAACCATGGATTTGACAACCACATCAATAATGGAATCCATTCCATAGAAAACTTGGTACTCTCGGCTTTCCCAAAAAGCCTACACATCATAGCAGCTACATAACTATGTGGAACCAACATAGGTGTAATTGGGTACATACCAGTTTTCTCCCATTTGAATTTGCTGGAGATGGACCTCCATGTCTGCATGCCATCTATTGGGTCTTCATTCTCTTTTGTGAACTGCTCAATGAAATCTCTATCACAAGTCTTTTGAGCCTCTGGCAGATGATACATCTTGCGCAAATCGTCTACAGAAAATGGCCCCATGACCTCTTGTCTTGAATTCCTATATGTCCTATCTGAGATATCTACATTATCAATCATCCACTTCACCATATCTGTATATGGCAGGATTTTAGGCCTCACAACTATTCTGTTTAAGAAAGAACAAGCTACTTCAAAATAGGAATCTTTAGAAGAGACTTTAGCGCCAGTCGTTGCTCTAATTACCAGCACCTTTGGATTTTCATCCTCTAACACATTATACATGGCTTCCCATGACGTAGCTCAACAATATTTGTTTCATGTAGTATCAATAAGGAGCAGTTGCATGTCTGAATCTTCAGATGTAGAAGGCTCGGCTGTCTTTTTTCCTTTATTCTTCATCTTTGAGCGTTATTCCTTGAGGTTGAACAATAGAGAAATAAAAAACGTAAAGCAGAGATAATAGCAGAGGTTTAATTAAAACAGTTAATTCGATAAGGATACGACTTTTATTACAAGCACGAGTAAACAGATTCAAATCTCCTCGAGCCTTTAAAAGAGTAAATGCAATTGATTTGTAATAATTACGCATTATGGCTTTCGTGTGATTCTTTTCGGGTCTTGTCAAATCATTGCATCGCAAACCCAAACGATATTTAGAAATGATAAGATTTAAGTGGAATGTCAATTTTGCGATTGATATAAATTGTAATATCGCAAAATCGCAATATCGTGTTATCGTAAAATCGCAAGGCCAAAATATTCGCCATGTTGCAGTATCACAAAATCACAAGATTTAAGTTATGGTATTTCAAAAGTTATTTTTGTCTTTGCAATTTGTGATGCGCGATGTATTCTTTGAGTAGCTTTTTTCTTGTACGAAGTATGCTGTAAGCGCTTTATGGACTTTGTAGAAATATTTCAAGGCGCTTTAAGTTATAAAGAGTTCAACATAACATTCGATCTTAAAAAGGGTTTTATTGATCGCATATTGCGGATTCCAACTAATGATTATTTGTGTTACCTTTGGCTTGTGCGATCTATGATAAAGCGAAAAGGGCTTAGTCCTAAGTGACTTAGCTCAATGTTTTAGTACTTTCTAAAGGGAAAAAAAAACTCTTGCTAGCTTTTTGGAAAAATTTAAAAGGGTCTCTATTTATTATTACAATAATGATTATTATAAAAATGAAAATTGGGGGGGACGTTGAATAGTACAACAATTGGCAATTCACTAGAAGAACCGGTTATCTCTGATAATTTTGAAATTCCTAAAGTTTCAAAAATAAAAAATAGTTCAGAAAACAAAAATTGGATGAAAGATTTAAATAAGTAATATTCCTCTGAATAATAAAACAAACTTACCTAATTATAATTCATTTGATATCCTCTTAAAGATGAAAATCCTTATGCCTATATCAGCCATTACTCAAATTAAAGATAAAGTAGCGAGCTTTTGTAGATTAGCTTTTTAAATAAACTCGTTTTTCATAGGTAGAGCCTCTACTACCATTAGGTGTTTATAGCCTCGACAATTGTAGAAATTTATATAACTGATATGTTATACATCTAAGATTCTCCTGATCACACACTATTTGACTTCATGCACAATACAAAATCTCTTCTACCATTGATCATTAATTGCGGAAATAAAAACAATCGCATGCACACATTAAAACCATAAACATTCACACATATGAACACAGTATTTTATGGGAAAGATTAAAGCTGAAAACCCCCAACTATATGTATATTATATGTCATAGAGATCATGTAACAATCATTATACAAAGCTCCTCACAAGCTCTCGGTACAATCTCCAATTTCTACACACTAATCAGGTCCGATCTAGCAAAACACATGCTCCAATCTCTGCCACCTGCTAGCATGCCTCTACTGCACAATCACTGCTGAAGAATGGCTCTGAATGAACTCGAATTGGTCTAGCCTTGCTCACGAAATCCTCATTGGCATCTCCAACCACTGCGTGTTGCAAATCATGCAACACTATAGTCACAACTGATAGTCACACTGCTCTTTCACCTACCTCTTCACTGGTCTCCACTGAAATTGTCCAAGCACTGTAGTTAACTGATGTATTCTTTAGTTGATTAATGAGTTAATAATTAGTGAATTAATTAATAGTTAATTCACACCACTCTCACTACTGTATCAATCAGTTAGACTAGATACAACTAGCTCAACTATGTTTAACTCAGTTAAATTGAACACAATTCCACCAACTACCTCAATAACTCCACCAAACTCTGTCACATGAGTTCTAACTGAAGTATCCATGTAATAGCTCCACTTAACCCTCAGGAATAGCGTAAGTCCTTCTGTCAGCTCCTGTGCCACATCTGTTCACTTAACTGAAGTGCTCCAAGAGAATAAGATAATGTTTATAGTCCAAATATTATTAAGGGCTAATAATATTCGACATATCTATTTTTAGACTGGCAATCTAAAAATAGATTCCGCCCAATATGTCTAAAAATAGAAGTCCATATATTTTTCCAATTTGACCAACCATCCACAAATAGCATCCTGCAACTCATAGAATATGATCGACATGTCTAAAAATAGACATAGTCTAAAAATAGACTTTGCGCCAAAAATAGCCTGCGGGCCCACTTAGTGAAGGCGACTCTTTTCACTAAGCTCATCATCTTGTTGAATCTCAACACTCTCTCTCAACAAGATAGGTATTATCTGCCACCCCGATCTTGTCTCTGTGGTATTCGAATTTTCTCCTGGTGAGCGCCTTCTTCAGAATATCTGCATCCTGATCCTCCGTAGGAATGTAAGAAAGTAACATGATCTTCCGCTGCACACAATCTCTGATATGATGATACCGGATGTCAATGTGTTTAGATCTATCATGAAATACTGAATTAACTGAGAGTTTTATGCAACTCTGATTATCACAATATATCATAGTAGGATCTCATTGTGAACCGAACAACCCGACCAGGATCTTCCTCATCCATATAGCCTCGCATGCAGCCAAACTCACAGCCATATACTCAGCCTCTGCTGAACTGAGTACCACGGATCTTTGCTTCCTGCTGTACCAAGAAACTATTGTCGACCTGATACTGAAAATCCCTCCAGATGTTCTCTTTCTGTTCATTGGGCTCCCTTCCCAATCTGCATCCGTGAAGCCACACAACTTCACCTCATCCGACTGTCTGTACCATAATCCATATCCCGATGTGCCTCTGAGATATCTCAATACATGCTTGACTACCTTCCAAAAGAGCTTGGTAGGCTTAACCATAGCTTGTGAAAGCTGGTTAACAGCGTAGCATATGTCAGGTCGTGTATTGATAGATACATAAGCGACCCCACTACCTCTTTTGAGCCTGCACACATGTGACTCACTGCTAAAGATCTCGAAACCTTCGGGCTGCTCTATGTACACCTCCTCCTCAATCACTCCGTTGAGGAACGCAGCCTTCACATCCATCTGATGAATGTGCCACCCCATCTGCGCTGAGAGAGCAAGAATCGTCCGTATGGAAGAATACCTTGCGACAGGTGCAAAGGTCTCCTCATAATCGATCCCCTCTATCTGTGAGAAGCCTCGGGAAACAAATCTTGCCTTGTACTTCTCCACACTCCCGTCAGCTGCTTGCTTCACTTTGTAGATCCATCTCGAACCCACCACTGATTTCCCTTCCGGCCTTGGGACAATCTCCCATGCACTGTTTCTGATAATCGAATCATACTCTTCCACCATGGCATCTACCCATGCGAGGTCCTCCACAGCTTCCTCGAAAGAGGATGGCTCTGTCACGACACATTTTCTCACAAGAGCCATGTATCTAGTGTACCGGTCCGGTGACTGTCTTTGTCTACGCTGTGCTGTAGGTGCTCCTACAACCTTCTCTGCATCTTGAGCTAGTCGCTCAGCTTCTGTAGTGCGCTTCCGCCCTCTGATGGTTGGCGCTGCATGAGTGGTCTCTTCCACTCCATGAACTTCCTCTTGTGGCCGATCCACATCCTGAAGCTCATCCTTAGGAACTAATAGCTCCTCATCTGCATGCAAGTGTGGCTCCCTCTCAAGTGAACACTTCATGGCTTTCTCCTCATGAAATTTGATATCCTGTCGCACAACAGTCTTGCGACTGTCTGGAAAATACACACGATAGTTGTGGGGTGTATCAGTGTACCCCACAAATATCCCAACCTCTGCGGTCGGCTCCAGCTTCTTCCTGGCATCCTTCGTCACATGAATGTAAACAGGTGAACCAAAATCCTCAAATGGGAAATATCAGGCTTCTTACCAGAAAACGCCTCCTCGGGTGTACTCATGCCAAGTATCCTGTGAGGACAACGGTTCTGCACATATACTGCAGTATTGCATGCCTCCGCCCACAAGTGAATGGGTAGGCCCTGATCATGCAACATCGCCCGTGCAGCACCCACGATCGTTATGTTCTTCCGCTCAGCAACCCCGTTCTGCTGTGGGTTATGAGGTGCTATGAGCTCTCTTCGAATTCCTTCTGCGCTGCAAAAGTCCTTGAATTCGCCAGAGATGAATTCACCACCATTGTCGCTCCTAAGAGCCTTCACCTGCTTCCCCGATTCTTTCTCAACCAGTGCCTTGAACTCACAGAACTTTGAGTATGTCTCGCTCTTCTTCCGCATGAAGAAGATCCAGCACTTCCAAGAAAAATCATTAGCAAATATCACATAGTACATGTGCTTTGCTGTCGAAGCTACTGAGAAAGTTCCACACACGTCTGTGTGAATTCTCTCAAGGATCGTTGTGGCACGACTATCCTTCTCGTGAAAGGTGGCTTTCACAAATTTTCCCAAAGTACATCCCTTGCACTGATCTGACTGCGCAAGTGTACCTTTGGGAAGCCCAGTAGAAATCTGCTGCAAAATTTTCAAAGCACCATGGTGAAGATGGCCCAATCTCCTATGCCATAGCTCGCCCTCATCCAGGCTCACCACTCCTTCTGCCTTGCTTTCCATTGCTATGCATCCATCTACCTGCAACTGATAAAGGTTCTTAACTCGAACCCCTATCCTCCGGGTTTCACCAATTGCCTTACTGCGCAGGAAAGCCTTTCCCTTGCTAAAGACAACATCATATCCCTTGTCTTCTAACATAGCCACAAAGATAAGATTCTTCTTAAATCCTAGAACATGCATCACTTCCTTCAATACGAAGGGTTTACCAGACTCCCTCTCAAAGGAAATGGTACCGATACCGGTCGCACTATATCTACCATCATCGCCCATATCGATGTGCACTCCAAGATCTTTCTCATCCAGATCAGTAAACAAATCTTTGTCTCCAGACATATGAAAAGACGCACCACTGTCAAGAAACCACACTGAACCCATCATACTTGAGACCAAGCATGCGATCAGCAAAAAATCCATCTCAAACTGCGAGGCTGAGGCCTCTCCAGCTGCAGATCCAGTAGCCTGCTTATTTTTCTTCTTCTGTGGACAATTAGTGGCATAATGTTCATGTTGGTGACATCGAAAGCACTTCACCTTGGACATGTCTTGCTTCTTGCCTTTCGCACCGGATTGAGAAGCATTCTTCTTGCTCTTCCCCTTCCTTGATTTGGCAGCCAAAGCACAATTTTCTTCATCTGAATTCTTTGATGAAGATCTGTCCCTGGTATTCCACCTTATCTCCTCTTGCACAAGATCCGACCAAAGTCGCTCTCATCCTAGAAATTTCTCCCGACCATTGACAAAGTCCTGATAGGAATGCCAACTCTTCGGAAGCCCAAGGAGAGCCAAGCTCACCAAGTCCTTGTCATATATAGTAACCCCCACACTTCCCAGCTCATCCCTGCATTGGAAAAACTTCGTGAGGTACTTCGGTATACTGTCGCCTTTCTCCATTTTTATGTTCCTGAGTTTATCCTTGAGCGCCAGCTTCCTTTGGTCGCTCTTGCTTTGGAATAAATTTGTCAAATATTTCCACATCAAGAATGGAGAAGCTTTACCATGAAGGCTGGACACTATGTGATCCTTCACACCTTCCAACAGAATCCTTCGACACTTTGTTGTCTTCTTTTGCCATGCGTCAAGTGCGGCAGCATTGCTAAAAGCAGGTTTTGGAATTTTTGCATCTATGAACTCCTTCAACCCATTGCCATCAAGCACCGCCTCCATCCTATCCTTCCATGCAATATAATTCGAGCTGCCCTCAAGGGCATACTCCAATCTCAATCCGTTGAAAGACATCTCAACTTCGATACCAAGAAAACACTGCTGCAAATTCGACTTCCACAACACAAAACTCAACCGCTTCAATGTTTTGCAATTGCTCCAATGATCAATATCGCTCTGATACCATGTAGAAATTTATCTAACTGATATTGTATACATCCGAGATTCTCCTAATCACACACTATTTGACTTCATGCACAATACAAAATCTCTTCTACCATTGATCATTAATTGCAAAAATAAAAACAATCGCATGCACACATTAAAACCATAAACATTCACACATATGAACACAGTATTTTATGGGAAATCTTAAAGCTGAAAACCCCCAAATATATGTATATTATATGTCATAGAGATCATGTAACAATCATTATACAAATCTCCTCACAAGCTCTCAGTACAATCTCCAATTGCTACACACTAATCAGGTCCGATCTAGCAAAACACATGCTCTAATCTCTGCCACCTGCTAGCCTACCTCTACTGCACAATCACTGCTGAAGAATGGCTCTGAATGAACTCGAATTGGTCCAGCCTTGCTCACACAATCCTCATTGGCATATCCAACCACTGTGTGTTGCAAATCATGCAACATTATAGTCACAACTGATAGTCACACTGCTCTTTCACCTACTTCTTCACTGGTCTCCACTGAAACTGTCCATGCACGGTAGTTAACTGATGTATTCTTTAGTTGATTAATGAGTTAATAATTAGTGAATTAATTAATAATTAATTCACACCACTCTCACTAGTGTATCAATCAGTTAGACTAGATACAACTAGCTCAACTATGTTTAACTCAATTAAACTAAACACAACTCCATCAACTACCTCAATAACTCCACCAAACTCTGTCACATGAGTTCTAACTGAAGTATCCATGCAATAGCTCCACTTAACCCTCAGGAATAGCGTAATTCCTTCTGTCAGCTCTTGTGCCACATCTGTGCACTTAACCGAAGTGCTCCAAGAGAATAAGATAATGTTTATAGTCCAAATATTATTAAGAGCTAATAATATTCGACATATCTATTTTTAGACTGGCAATCTAAAAATAGATTCTGCCCAATATGTCTAAAAATAGAAGTCCATCTATTTTTCCAACTTGACCAACCATCCACAAATAACATCCTGCAACTCATATAATATGATCGACATGTCTAAAAATAGACATAGTCTAAAAATAGACTTGCGCCAAAAATAGCCTGCGGGCCCACTTAGTGAAGGCGACTCTTTTCACTAAGCTCATCATCTTGTCGCAATCTCAACAACAATGTTACCTTTTAACCAACAATGATCTTGTGTCCCATCCATGTAAGAATGCAGTTTTTAAATATAAATCCACAATAATATACTTTTTTCTATAATAGCTCTTATTTTTATTACTTAAAATCCATTGTCTTGGTGTGGTGGCCAAATGGTGACAATGTCATTCATTGGTTATAATTCAACTGAACAAGTTGGCTCATGATGAGACCCCTTGTCTTTTGATTAAGATAATCTCAAGCCATTACCTTGTTTTGGTTTACAGTATTGGTAATGTCAGTTTTATTATTTTCCTATGAATATGGTAAGCAAGCTCTTGATGAGACCTCTTATCTTTTAAGCTTTAGTACATTTTTTAGGATTACACTCTAAAAAGAGAAAATTTTACTGAACATGGAGAATCATTGCCTCTTTAAGAGTTCTGGATGACAATATATAGAGTTAAATATGCTTGTCTACAAAGAGTCTTTTACTTGGTTAAAAATATTTTTCTTGAATAATAATAGAACATAAGTTTTTTATAAAGTTGGAGTTTCTCAAAGAATAAATAATGTTAGTATGAATCTTAATTGCAAGTGTATGAAAAAATACCACTTTAGTTGTGCATAAAAAACAGCCCTAAAAACAAAGATGGCTACCAATATCTTTAGATCTGCAATTAGTTGATCAAGATAAATGCTGCAAAAATCTAGATCTATGCATCAAAAGACATTAAGCAGTAAAAAAAAACGAGATTTACTCCATGCATCCAATAGACAAGACAATAATATGTTGAATGAATTTTATATTAAGGGCACCTGGGAGGAAAACATAGAAGGATGTTACCAGTTCTCCTCAATGGGATGGGTTCTTGTAAGTCCTCAGCACTTTAGATCTAAAATTCCTCTCTCTCGATGGTGTAGAAAACCCAGACAAAAATGGAACTCAAAAGGAGCTCACAAGCAAAAAGATAGAAAAGTATGACAATGATGGTGGATCAAAGTTAGACCAAAAGTATACATCCAGAGTGATCTTTAGGCAACAAAAGGTAGTGAGTGAATGGAAAACCCTTCTATTTATAACAAAATATTGAGTTAGTCTAGATATTGGTGCATAATTAAAATATTATTAACCAAATCAAGATCCAAATTTTATGGAATATTTTATTATTTTTGTTGGAGGGAAAATAAATTTAACTTGGGTCATGTTGACCATAATCATCTTCCTATAATATTTTCACAGGCAATCTGGCATAAAAGCTCTCAAATTCCCCCTTGCAACCTTGGAAAACCATTCTCAAGCCTATCGTTATCATTTCCCGCCTCCAAAACGCATTATCAAAGGCTGAAAATTCAATTTTGAAAATATTCGAGGCATAGCTTTTTCGGCCCTAGTCCCTCTATTCTTTTCCTCCACGAGAACGAAAGCCTAAACCGAGGGCAAAAGCACTAGGCGCTTATCAAAGTATATCGGGTGCATTCTGAACCATCCGATCATGTTGCCAAATCAACGATCCGCGATGCATCTGCTCCTGGTGGTCCCCGTGCCCAACAGCACCCTCTGAAACCAGTGGTTTATATCGCACCGCTTTTCAAAGATCGCGCATTCTCAAAACGAAGGATTCCACTCATTCCCGCCGCGTTATCCCTATGTACGGCTCCAAACCCGCTCTCCATCGCGCGTTATCATTCGACTAAAGTCACGCAGCCGATATTCATCACAACACCAACTGGAGGTCATCATCCAAATCCGGCCATCACGCTCCAAAGTCAAAGATGTGGAGATTTAGTCCATGGCATGTGTTTGCTCCTGCCCACAAATTCATCGCTCTCCGACACTCCTCAACTGGCCGATCTCCTCCCGAGATCAGACAATCAAGATTTGCTCACCCTGCTTTTGACCAGCTCCCAAAGTCAGTCCTCCACGTCATCCATTCCTCGTTGTTTTGATATCGTGCCACCCGTCCTCCAGTTTACCCCATACCTATATTTTGCTCATTTCTTCGTTCCTTACGTATTTTCACGTTCATTTCCGCATTCCATTAGTTCTCTCTATGGTCATCTCACACTGTTGCACCGCATTTTCTTCATCACCACCCTGTGCCGCTTCACCATTTTTCTAGTCTGTACGACCGCTTCCATTAACCCCGCCACATCTTCCATCCTCATATGCTTGGATTTCTTAACATGTTCTCGGGTTTTGCGGTGTTTGCGTTGATGGAGAATTACCATAAGTTCCGGTACCTCCAACATAAAGCTTAGCACGCTCCAAAGGACCATTTATTAGAGTGCGTAATTATGGAAAAAGGATTTGGGAAGTCGTTATGACACGTGACTTTCATTAAAGAAAGCCAGGTCCAAATTTGTCAAATCATAGGCATTCAAGGCTACTAATTTACGTATGAAGATATCAATGGGGCAGTAGAAAGAAGGACAAGGATTCAGAGAGGATTAAATACAGTAGCCGAATATTTTGGGGCCTTGTTCTAGCTTGAAGTAGAGTACCAACCCAAGATCTACACATCATTCGGAAGATCTATACACCGAAAAACGTCCTCAAGGCTTTATTTTAATCGAGTTTTCCTTCCTAGAAAGGACGGATATTTGTGTTTTTACTACTTTGCCGTGTCCCCGGAGAGAGTTCTACCCAAGCATTTATTTCGGTTAGCAGTTACGTAGTACAAACAACACAACATAGTCATTCAAATAGCATGGGCGCAAATGTTTCGCCATTTTGTTTTAATTATACAAATTAAAATGTTCATCACCTACCTCTTTTACTAGGTTTTGGTTTCTTCTATAAACCATGAAGAAAGGCATCAGGAAGGTTCCAGATTTTATCAAAATTATGCTGAAAGGTTTTTGTGTAGAGTTTGTAAAACTCTTGTATGAAGGCTCGCAGCCCATAGGGTCTTAGTGAGGAGAGTTCTATCCGTCAAAGAGGATTCTCGTCTTTGGTATTTATTGTATCAGAATTCTCTTTATTGTGTTATATTAATAACATTTCACTTTCATCCATCTTTCTTTTGTAATTAAGTGTTTTGGAAATGCGCAGTGGCTCATCGATTTCCGGGTATGGATTCATCCTGTTGATGCCCATGTTCAATCAAGCGCTTTAAATATGGCTCATGCATGATATTCGTTCCATTACTCATCTAAATTGTGTTTCGGCTATATTAGTTGCTGGGAGGGTGCTTTTAAATGCTATTATCATGTATGGATTCTTAGATCGGTGTCGCATGCATGGTGGTATTGTATATCCGGGTATCAGTCAATGTTAACTAGTATCTTCTTAGTATTTCTTTCACTACATACACCTTTTGATAATTTATGTCTGTGAAGTATTTCGAATCGACCCGCTTTGCGTAAAACTCGTTCGAATTATCTCGTTGCTTTTATATTAGATTTCTACATCTTGTCTCTCAGAGACATCTTTTCCCCGTCTTGGTTTCCCGAGAGTTTGGTCCCATTCTTGATTAATTTTCCCCGTTTACAGAGATAGCATGTGAGTTGAAGCCGACAACTTCATACATTATATTATATGCTCTGCTATACAAGATGTCCTAGTAATCGGTCTATCACAACTCTAGTACGGCTCTAGGAGCAACAACATCTTTTCCGCTCGCCATTGCCGGGGACGACCCTAAGAAAATCAATCCGTCTCGACAACCATATTCACTCTCTAAGTAGTGAGTCCGGAGAGTCGAGAGTTGTAGATCCCTCACCTTTGGCGACTCCACATTTGTTATTTGATAAATCTATTTGCGCCTTGGCTCCTCGTAAGCCACACTTGAGGTAAGATACGTCTAAGCCAAAGACACCTTCCCCCGCAACCGACTCCGAACATTATACATAGAAGAAATTGGAGGAAAGGAAATCAGCCCGTTCCCAAATTCCCCGAAGTGCCTATAGAAGATTTTTCCTTCCTCCTTCCAAGATTCTCGCTTGCAAATTCTCGACTCCACCGTGGGAGATAATTTCGATTATTATTACTCGTAATGTACCCCACCGAGAGGGTATCAGAAGTAAAAACAAATTTTCATCCTACTTCCCGAGGTTGAAGAGGTCAAGGAAGTAACTAAAGTACCCGATGTTAATAGACCTTTGTTCCCCAACCCTCAAGCCGGGCAGCTTGAGTATATTCTCATATTATTCATACTCCACTTCCTCCTCCTCCTCCTCCTCTTACCATCAAACTATTACACTACCTCCACCTCCTCCAATGGCTAATGTTCTAGCTTCTGATAAATAAATATGCTCCCCTGCATTACCTCCCAAGTGTCAATGATATGTCCCAGGATTATCTCAAGATCTTGCCCGTATTCAATGGAGAAAATGAAATCGATGCTCAAAAACATCTCTAGACTTTCCGCTCCTTTGTAGAGAGAATTTTAATGTCGAACATTTAGATGTGGTCTTAAGATCAAGCGAGGCAATCTCAGATGGTGAAGTTTCGAAATGGTTTAAGACATCGGGCCGGCCACTCTATTAATACTTGGGATAACATGGAAGACACTTTTCGGTGAAATGGGAGAGAAGAAAGATCGTGGAAATTGTCTCATTGAGTTCAATACACTAAAGAAAAAGACACAATGAAGGAGTGTTAGAGTTTATCAAGAGATTTAATAAATTATATCCGAGTCTCCCCGCCGATATGAAACCCCATCAAACCGTCGCTAAAGTTGTTTTCGTAGTAGTCTTTTGATCTGCATTTGGCTTTCCGCAGAGAAAGAAAAAAGCTCGCGTTACCCTTTGATGATGCTCGTGTAGACGATCAGAGTTGAAGCAAACTTTGCCTCCACCGGCAAGTCAAAAGGAAGACCCAACAAGATAGCAGAAGAAGGCAAAGAAGAGGTATCTACCTCTAACCAAGATGACCCAAGTAATGACAAAATGGAAGAACAAGCAAATTGATTAAGAAAATGGTTAAGCTTGAATTGAAATAAGAACATAGCCTTCAAAAATTTCCGGCATCGCCAAACAAAGAGACAATCCCTCAAATATTTCCAAGGGAAGCAAAAAGGACAACAAGATCAAGTGCCACACCCATTGTACCCTGGAAGGTCCGTAGTTGATTCTAATCGAGGACACTCGCCTATGGATCGGAGGATGCAAATCTTGCCTTTTCAAATAGTGATGGAGAAGAATGCCCTTTGCAAGGGAATGATGAAGTCATGTGCTTATTGCAAGAAGAAGAAAAGACCAAGAGACACAGATGAAGTTTAATTTGATCATTATTGTAAACAATTTGATGATTTTATGCAAGGACATTTCAATAGAAGATATGATCTCGCATCTTCTAGGAAGAGGACTCGTACCCAAGAGCAAGAAGAAGAGCTACCCCCGTAAGGAAGCACCTCGCCGAAGGAGGCTACAATGCAAAAAACTCGGCACAAAGGTAAGGCCCCTAAACAAACTTTGCATTCTAATGATCAAATTCTTCTCGCTTCCAAAAGTAGTCGTTCTCCTAATACCGAGTCCGTGTCAGCGAAGTCAAACCCCAAAATTAAAATAAAGAGTCAAAAGAAGTCATGACAAAAAAGTCCCTCCTCGCTTTCAAATACCGCAAAAGGAGCTGAAAGGTCAAAATCCCGCTTCCCTTTGAATGAACTATTGAAATCAGCCTAGTATATCAATCACAAAGTCACATCTTTCATGCTCCCTCTAGAAGCACCAATCATCCCGTATAGTCTCGAACTTTCAAGAAGAAAGACCCATGGTAGTGTTTGGCTCACATGGAGGAGATAGATCCTTCTACTCCTCCCTTCTACGGTTCTTAGTGATCCATGACCTCGCTATTACATAATCGTATGCTAGATTCAAGGGCTTCCCATAATCTTATGCCTCTACTCGACTATGGAACAAATAGGTTTACAAATCACACGTCCATATAAAGACCTCTACTCATTTGATTCCAAAAAGAGTTAAATGCTTAGGGATGATCAAGGATTTGGTAGTCAATTTGGCCCAAATCCCAACAAAAGCGTGGTAATGGACATGGTGGTGGCCGACATTCCAAATTTCGTTGGTATGTTGCCGTCAAGGTCCCGGGGAACAAAAATTACGATCAATTAAGATGGATTTAACATATGCCACTATCCTGGCTTTTGTACAAGAGAGGAGACTAATATACAAAGAGACTAGATTTGTTAAGACGACGACTAAGGCTGAAAATTCGTAAATTCACCGCCTACGTTAGTAAGGAAGGAGATTTCTCATGCTTCGATGATGGAAGAAGATCAAGATTATGCTCATGAACCATCCTTCTCCGCCAAATCATGAGCGAGATTTCAAAGAACATGGAAGCGTTGCAGAATATGGACACTACATTTCACCATGAGCAACTAAGAGAAGGAAATGGAGTCAGGAGTGCTATTGATTTCTCCTACGTGTGCGTATGGGTACCATTGTCCTTCAAACTAGAGTATGAAGCCACCAATAACGTGGTTGAATATGAAGCACTCCGTTAGGATTACAGTCGGCCAGAGCATGGGTATACAAAGTTTAAAGGTCCTGGGAGATTCCGTAGCCGGTATCGTGAAAGTCAAGAATCATTGTTAGACCAAACATCCTAGGCTAAGGGCTTATAGGAATGAAGTTTGGGACATGGTAGAGAATTTCTTCGCATTTAATATCCAGCTTCATGCCTCGATAGAAACGTAACAGGATGGCCGATTCCTCGTCGTGGTCACAGACATTTCAACCAATTTCATAACCCTTTAAGATATGAAGTTGAGGTACAAGTATTCGCCCGCAATCCCGTGATATCAAACACCGGGCAGTATTTGAAGATGAAGAACAAAATGAAGAGATTCTGAACAAGTGGGAGAATTCTCCAATATGGAGATTGATGCCGATGAAGAAGAGGTCGAATCAAGATGCTTCTTAAAGAAATTGGGAGGAGAAAGTGGTAGGAAACAAAGTAAGCGCTGAAGGGAACATTATACCTAGAGGGCTAGTGCCTCTAGAAAGATTATTTGATAAGAATGACGGCCCACTACGTACCAGTAAAGTGGTAGAGGAGAATCAAAGTAGAAGACCTCGAATTCTGGGTACCGAGGCCGACCCCAAAATTGCAAACCTGCTTCAGGGGAGGATCTCCCGAAGAATATAAAAAGCTATATCAAAAGTTATTTCACTTTACAAAGATGTGTTTGCATGGTCCTATCAGATTTGAAAACTTTGATATCAATATTATGCAACACAAAATTCCACCGGGTTGCGATGTAAAGCCCTACAAGCGTGTTCGTACAAATCAATCCCCCGCCGTTACCTTCTATTGAGAAAGAAATCATGTTGTTGAAGGTTGTATTGTACCATTGAGGTACTCGAATGGGTATTAACTTAGTCCGTACTAAGAAGAATGGGAAATAAGCTGTGTGTGGATTTTAAATTTAAACAAGAGCATCCTTAAAGGATAATTATCCACTACCTAAGATGGATTACATCCTCATAAAGTGGTTGGAGCTTCTATGATGTCAATGATGTATGGATTCTCTCGTTATAACCAGGTGGCTGTACTTCCAAAGGATCAAAATAAGACTGCCGTTTTCACCACACCATGGGGTACATTTATGTATGCCGTGATGCTCTGGATTGATTAATGCAGCTACTTTTTAGAGGAAATGGACATTGCTTTTGTCAGAGCAGACAAATTCTTGGTGGTCTACCTCGATGATATCATCGTATTTTCCAAGAATGATGCCGAGCACATTGAACATCTGCGCAGAACTTTGAGAAATGCAAAGTATGGAATGGTCTCTCTCGAACCCCGAAGTCTTTGTTTGCATTAGAAGAGGGAAAGCTTTTGGGCCATATTGTGACTAAATATGGGGTGAAGATAGATCCTAAGAGGGTAGAGTAAGTTATAAAATGATTGCTTTTCCTAGAAATAAGAAAGAAGTACAAGTATTCCTCGGGCGCATAAATTTCTTAAGAAGGTTTATCCCTAACTATGTCGAGATAGTTAGGTACATAACAGATATGCTAAAGAAGGATATGAGGCAAAGGGTCACAGAATCATGGGAGGCATTTACGTGATAAAGAATGCTTGCAGGAAGCCCCCGTGATAGCCGAGCTGCATTATGATAAACCTTTCATGATTTTTTCTTTTTGTATCACCTCATACAATAGCAAAAAGAGTTTTATCGTTAAAAAAATGAGGAAGGGTATGAGCAACTCATTGCCTTTTTCACTGTGTGCTCCGTGATGCGAATCGAAATACAACTTATTGAAAAAGCAAGCATACACCCTAGTGAAATCCCTCAAAGCATTCCGTGTATATCTTACACCCCACATCGTATTTGTGCCTACAACGTTGTAAAAAGATATCCCGATTCGTGTGATAGTGAAGGAAAAAGGGGTGCGGATTGCTAAAATATAGGAATATGACCCGGACATCTGCCCTACTAAGCTAATTAAAGGATGGGGGCTCACCAAATGTTATCGAATCAAACTATCAAGCCTCGGGCATAAATTTGTCCATTATAGCAAAGAGGAATCCGAGGAAAGAAGAACGACATGGAATTGGAGTAGCTACTCCAAACACATCTAGCACCACCGTCCGTGGTACAAAGAGAACCTCCTTACACCCGCCCTTCCCTCCAAGTTAATAGACAAAACGGAACACAGAGCGGGCCAGAGATTGAAAACTGCTGTATATATAGTTGCCAATGGCTTACGATACTAGCGAGATCCCTGCATTCGTCTCGTGTCTCACCGAGAATGAAGCGAGAGTATTATACTGCACTCCATGAAGGGATCCGTGAGGCCATTATAGTCGAGGGGCTACGTTCTGCACTCGAAAGTCGGGTTTCTCTATCACAAAGTTGGAGATGTTTTTGCTGTGGTAAGAGCATGTGATAAATGTCGAAATTTGCCGAGAGATGGCACTGGCACCATTTCCCTTGATTCAGTAAGTATGTGGATGAACTATTCAAACAATGGGGTAATACTATATAGGTGAGATACATCCCCCATCAAGGGTCAACATAGTATTTTAACTACCACCGATTATTTCACTAAATGGGTGGAAGCCATACCGCAAGGAATGCTACGTACACTGTGATCATAAAGTTCATGGAAGAAAACATCATATCCAGGTTTGGCTGCCCCGCTAGGATAGTAATCGATAATGCATGTGCCTTCAAGTCCGCAAAATTTATGAATTTCTCGCCGTAATATAATATCATACCCAGTCACTCTACGGTACTCATTATCCACAAGGAAATGGCTTGCGCAGTCTTCAAATAAAACTTTCGCAGGGCCTTGAAGAAGAATATCAATGAAAATCAAAAGAATTGGGATTCCCAATTGAAATTTTATCTATGGGCTAATAGAATCACTGCCAGAGAGCAACTGAAATCTCCTTTATGAATTGGTATATGGACGAAAGCAGTAGCTTTTTCCGTACAACCGACTTACTCCGTGGCTCGCTTCATGCAAGAAAGCCAAGAGGAACCCGATGATATGTTCGTGAGAATCAATAAATTGGTGGAATTAGAAGATACACGAGGCTAGGTGAATAAGAGGTTAATAGAATATCAAGAGTAAATGAACATTTTTGATCAAAGACGCAAAAGACATGAAGTTGCAAGATTGGTGATTTGGTGCTCGTATGGGATATCCGAAGAGTCAGAAGGGAAAACATGGTAAATTCGACCCCCTCCTCTCGGTTTGGTCTCGCAATTGTGGAACAATGGGGAAATAATACTGTGTTGGAGAATTTACAAGGCGACTTGCCGGATGCCCCGAAATGCTCACCCCTAAGCCCTACTTTCAGCTTCCGATTCAGCAGATGACTCGATGTATTATATCAGAGGAGGCTTTTTGTTTTGTTTGTTTGAATAATGTTGGTGTTGTGATGAATTATAAAGTAAAAAATGGAGGTGCTGGAGAGCAGAAAACAGACATGGTGATGATCGAAGGTCTCAAGTAGTTTCAACACGTCCAGGGATGAATGTGTCGTCCCTAGGTGGAGCCAATGCTGGACTATAATCATCTTCTCCTATAATATTTTCACAGAAATTTCAAGACAAAGCTCTCACCCCCTTTATGCCTTGGAAACCATTTCAAGCCTATCGTTATCATTTCCCACCTCCAAAATGCATTATCAGCCGAAAGTTCAATTTTGAAAATATTCGAGGCATAGTTTGTACCTTCCCCTAGCCCTCTGCTTCTTTTTCTCCACAAGACCGAAAGCCCGAACCGAGGGCAAAAGCACTAGGCACTTATCAAAGTATATCGGCGCATTTTGAACCGTCCGATCATGTTGCCGAAATCAACGGCTCGACATCCGTCTCGGTGGTCCCCGCGCCAACAACACCCTCTCGAAACCTGGGTGGTTTATACGCACCGTCAGCCACAGCGTATTCTTCAAAACGAAGCGATTCTCGCTTTCATTCCTCAATGTGATGTCCCCGTGACACGACCCAAACCACCCTCCATTGCGTATTATCGTCGACCGAAGTCATGCAACAATATTCATCGCGCTGTCCGATCCGCCGGAGGGTCATCATCCAACGGCCATTGCGTCCGAAGTCGCACGAGATTTAGTCCAAGTGCATACCCCCGGCCCACAACCCATCGCCTCTGGAGGCCAACCGTCGATCTCCCGAGATCGACGCGTCAAGACCCCATTTCACCCCGCGACTACCTCCCAAATTCCGCCCTCCATGTCTTGTTTTGATATTGTGCCACCTCGTCCTCCATTTTTCCTCCACGTGCTCTTTCGCCACCCCGCACCTATTTGCTCATTTCTTCATTCCTTACGATTTTCACGTTCATTTCCGCATTCCATTAGTTCTCTCTATGGTCATCTCACACCGTTGCGCTACATTTTCTTTGTCACCACCGCGCCGCTTCACCATTTCGCTAGTCTCGTACGACCGCTTCCATTAACCCGCCACATCTTCCATCCTCATATGCTTGGATTTCTTAACATGTTCTCAGCTTTTGGCAGTGCTTCTATAGTGATGAGAATTACCATAAGTTCTAGCCTCCATTACAAAAGCCGAGTACGCTCCAAAAACCATTTATTAGAGGCAGAATTGTGGAAAAAGGATTTGGGAAGCTGTTACGACACGACTTTCATTAAAGAAAGCAGAACCAAATTTGTCAAACCCCGTAGGGGCATTCAAGGCACCGATTTGCCGATGAATATATCAATGGGGCAGAAAGAATATCGTGATCTAAGAGATTAAATATGTAGTTGAAGATTTTTTGGGCCTTGTTCTAGCCTTTGAAGTAGAGTACCAAAACTAAAGATCCTACACATCATTCGAAAGATCTATACATTGGAAAAAATGTCCTCAAGGCTTTATTTTAATCGAGTTTTCCTTCCCGGAAAGGACTCGATATTTGTGTGTTTTTACCGTTTTGCCGTGTCCCCGGAGAGAGTCTCACCTGTTGCATTTATTTCGGTTATGTGCCATAGAGTACAAACAACATAGCATAGTCATTCAAAGAAAGATGGTGCAAATTTTTCCGCCATTTTGTTTTAATTATACAAATTAAATGTTCATCACCTACCTCTTTTACTAGGTTTTGGTTTCTTCTATAAAAACCATGAAGAAAGGCATTGTAAAGGTTCCGCATTTTTATCGTAAAATTATGCAAAAGTTGAAAGGCTTTTTGTGCATGTATTGGTAAAAATCTTGTATGAAGGCTCAGAGCTCCATAGGGTCTCGAGGAGGAGTTCTATCTGTCAAAGAGATTCTCGGTTCTTGGTATTTCATACCGTAACTCTTTTTATTGTGTTATATTAATGTAACATTTCACTTCATCCATCTTTCTTGTATCATGTTTTGGAATGCAGTGGCTCATCGATTTCTCTCGGTATGGATTCATCCTAGTCGATGCCCATGTTCGATCAAGCGCTTTCTAAATATGGCTCATGCATGATATTCTCGTTCCATTACTCATCTAAATCGTGTTTCGCTATATTAGTTACTTTGGGAGGGTGATTTAAAAATGCTATTATCATGTATGGATTCTTAGATTGGTAAGCTTCCATGCATGGTGGTATTGTATATCCGGGGGTATCACCTCAATGTTAACTAGTATCTTCGTATTTCTTTCACTACACACACCTTCTAATACCCCAGGTTCCAGGAAGTATTTCGAATCGGCTCGCTTTGCGTAATTGCTCGATTTGTCTCGTTGCTTATATTAGATTTCTGTACCTTGTCTCTCGCAATACATCTTTCCTCGTCTCATTTCCGAGAGTTTGGTCCCATTCTTGATTAATTTTCCCCGTTTCACAGAGATAGCATGTGAGTTGCCGATAACTCTATACATTATATTATATGCTCCTCGTTATGCTAAGATGTCCTAGGCACTCCGGTCTATCACAACCCCAGTCGTCTCTAGGAGCAACAATGTGTCAAATCCCTTTATTTGTAAATATTAAATAAATAAATTATTTATTTATCATTTTATGATCGGGTCAGTAATAATTAAATAAATAATGATTTATTTAACTATTTATGAGTGATTTAATAAATTTAATAAGGAATATTATTTAAACAAGGTTTAAATAATTATTCCCGGAAAATAATAAGATAAATAATAATTTATCTAATTAATTTTTCCGTTTTGGGTTAAATATGACTGTGAATATTAATTAAATTGTTGTTTAACTAATTATTCCTTGAGGAAAATCAAACAAATGTGGATTTATTTAATATTTCCTCATGGGGATTACGACTATAAACAACTTAATAAAGGTGTTTTACGAAGTTATTTTTCATAAGGGGAAAGCAATTTTACTTAAAATTGGTCTTACATGGTGTACTTAGGTCCATCTCATAGTAACAAAGTTAGATGACTAAAAAATGGTGTAACACATTGCCCCTCGGCCGTGCGAGCGTTAGGAGCCAATCGTATGACCGAAGTACGTTGTAAGAACTCAATCACTAGACACCGAAGGGGAAGTCAAAGAGAGATAAATATAAGGTAGACCGAAGCACTAAAGGACTAGAACTTGGAGGAGGTGAGACTTCTTACAAAGCGACAAGTCTTTATGAGGAGTACCGTGCTATAGAGCAAGGGGAGGCATACCTATGCCCGCTTAGTGAAAGTAATAAAGAATAATGCGATTCAAAGAACAAGGACCGAACAATATAGTGCATGCGCTGCATAAACATGAGCCAGGTAAAAAATGATAATGAATCCCACATACATAATGTGCCTCGGATAACAACTAGGATCATACAATAATATCTCGCACATGTGATATAAAGACAACCTAAAATGCCACCGTAAACAAGAAAGGGCTCGAAAATATGACCGATACATGCAACAAAAAAGGCCGGCAGAGGATCGAGGCCGGAATCATCAAATATATGGAGCCGCATCAAAGGCTATAATGAAGAGGTCATCCGTGTTGGAAAATTATATATTATGGAGCAATGCAACACATAAATTATGCGGAAAATAAAAAAGCACACAAAACACATAAAACTAGAGAGACACAGATATACGTGGTTCACCCGCCTTGGGCTACGTCCACCCCGAACATCCAATCCTTCCTTTTCTATTATCTAGCAAAAATGAAGAGACAAAACCCACAAGAACTAACGTAATATCCTTCCGTTCTCTCTCGCTCTCCTCTCTTTTTCTCGTCCGAGAATACACATACAATGCATGTACCGTAATACAATGCCCTCATAAAAGCGAGGGGTTTCTCTAGGAAAACCCCAATCTAAACATACTTCCACCGTCGATCATTTCAATGAACGACCCGTATTGACTAGGGGAAATTACTATACTTTACAAGGCAATTTCACATATAGCTATTTTATGCGCGCCCCCAAAACCCCCGCCGTGGGGCCCGAGCGCTCGCCACGACTTACCTACGTCGATTAATTACGAGCAAAATACACACTCCTTTTTAAGGCAATAGGGTCCAATGTTGGGATACAAAGTAAACAAGATAATCAAAGCTCCACACCCAACAATCTCCACTTGAGATCGGGACAGCAACTCCACCGTCGCTTCATTTGTCAGACAATGACTCCTCTTTGGACTCCGGCTATTTCTCATCTTCATCGTCATCCCGAAGACCTATTGCTGAAACCGAGCATGTTCTCGCTTCTCCTCGGTTACAACTTTTCTTAGCATATCTATAGATTCTCGCTAGTGTGTATCTTTTCCACTTCAACTCTCCATCTTCCAATACTAACCGTATGAAATGGTACTTGAGATGTATGTGTTTAGTCCCGGGAATGAAATGCCGAGTTCTTTGAAAGATGAATAGCACTTTGGCTATCAATGATAGTGTGCCCATATCATGCTTCTTACCCAATTCATCCATAAACCTTTGTAACCAAATCATTTTTACTAGCCTCTCGTAAAGAACATACTCGCTTCTATTGTTGAAAGTGCAACAACACTTCGATTTTTGAAAACTCAACTAACAAAACTGCTCCACCTACGTAAATACATATCCTATAGTGTTCTCCCGTTATCTCTCACACCGCCATTCAGATCAACATATCCCTATAGAGTAATGTTTGAACCACCAAAAGCATAATGCTTGATTTGTGGTACCTCTCAAATATCTCGAGAATCCATTTCATCGCCATCCAATGTTCTTTTCCGATTGTTCATGTACCGCTTACAACTCCTAACGCATGTGCAATATCGCCTGTGTATACCATTGCATACATTAAGCTTCCAACTCAGATGCATATGGAACTTTAGACATATAATCCATGTCTTCTTGGGTCTTTGGGCACATCTCCTTACTAAGTTTTTAAATGGCTAGCAAAAGGTGTACTAACTGGTTTTGGTATTCTCGTATATTAAATCTTTTCAACACCTTTTCCATGTACTCATTCTCGAGACAAGAAAGTTAATTTGCGATTTTTCCTGCTCTAGTTATCCATACCAAGGATTTGTTTTATAGCCTAAATCCTTCATTGCAAATGAATTTGCCAATTTTCTTTTGAGTTAACATTTATTTCGCATGTTAGACCAGAACAAGCATGTCATCTACATACGATAACAATATAATATAGTTGCCATCATTTTTGCCTTTTCAAATAAATACAATGATCGAGTGACGCTAGTATAACCTTGTTGAGACATGAACTTGTCAAATTTGGAATACCCGCGCCTTGGAGCACCTTTTAAGCCATACAAGCTCTTCTTTTTGCACAATTTTTTCTTTCCCTTTTACCTCATATCCTTCTAGTTGTTGCATATATATCTCTTCCTCCAAATATCCATGGAGAAATGTTGTCTTTACATCTAGCTGTTCCAGGAATGTAAATCTTCCCTTTACTACAAGACTTAAGATAGTTGATTGGGTCGTAACAACGGGAGAAAATATTTCATCAAAATCAATACATTTCTTTATGCAAACCCCTTCACCACAAGTCCCCAACTTTGTACCTACGTTTTCCTCCATCTTCTTCCTTGACACAATAAGCCCATTTATTTTGCAATGTAGTTTTGCACAGGACAACTTGACCTAAGTCCAAAGTCTGGTTATGCATTAAAGAGTCCATCTCTTCTTCCATGGCTAGCTCCACTTCTTCCTACTTTCAGCACCATTGCTTCTAACATTCGGAGTTCACGAATCGATCGGTAATAAATAATATAATGAAGGAGAGTATCGTTAGGTCTACTTATCCTGGTAGATCTTCTAACACTTTCGGGTGTTTGAGTCTTTGTTCTTTGTTGTGGTGGTTCTTCTTCTTTGTGGTTGATGATTATTATTATTTCCGGGCACCTTTACTTTTTTGGATATCTCATCAAGAACCGCGTACCTAGCTTTCTTTTTCTTGTTTCTTTTCATGGCGATTCTTATACAAGACCTTTTCATTGAATATTACGTCCTACTTGCTCCTAATGATTTTGTGATTTTCATAATCATATAGCGATAACTTAAATCATTAGCACCATATCTAATAAAGGTACATTTCTTTGATTTTTATATAAACTTTGTTCTACCCATTAACTGGATAAGGCCTCACCAACTCAAAGGCACAAAGTAGTTTTCTTTGTCACATGCTTCCTCTAGAATACCACCATCAAGGAACTTACAGAAGGCCCTCACCCATTTATTAGATAAACAACGTGTCTCTGACATCTACCCAAAATTGTAAAGGCAATCCTTGCATGCAATCTCATGCACCTTGCAAGCTCCATGATTGTTGTTCATCCTTTACGACACACCATTTTATTGTGGTGTTCTTGAGCTATCTTCTCTTTGTGAATTCCATGCTCACCGAACAACACCTATCAAACTCTTTGTTAGAGTATTCACCTCCATTTTGATGCGAGATGCTTCAACTTCTTTCTGTCTCAATCTCAACCAAAGCTTTCCATTTCTTGAGAGTATCAAGTAACCAGTTTGTTACGTATACAATAAATCCATGTTTTTCTAGTTGCATCATCAATAAAAGTAACATAATAACGAGAGCCACCGAGAGATGTGTTTTTCATGGTCCCCATACATGCAGCATGCACAAGCTCCAATTTTTAGCTCTTCTTTCTTTCCCAACTGCGAAATCGGCTCTCTTGTTTTCATAAATGCAATTCTCCCAGAAATCAAATCAACATTCTTCAAACTGTGACAAATTTCTTGAGTAGAAGAATTTTCATCCCCTTCTCACTCATGTGTAAAGACATGATGACATAATGCGCATCTGCTCCTTTGGAAGTTACGTCATTAACGAGTTAAATACCATTGCATAAATACAATATTACCAACCTTTTTAGCCTTTTGCTATTACTAGGGCTCATGATGACCTTCAAGCTTTATCTTGTGAAAGTTGTCACACAACCTTCATAACTACTTCTTTGTTGAAATCAGATTTTTCTTTAGATCAGAACGCTTACCTCCTTTAGTAGCCATTGGTTTCCATTACATTTGTTTACAATAAATTTACCCATTCCAACAATTTTCGGGGGTTTATCATCACCAACGGACTTGTCCAAAATCTCCTTGAACATAGTCATGAAAATATTTCTTATCAATTGGCATGAATGAAGCCCACGAATCTACAATAAGAAATCATTAACATTTTGAAAAGAAATCAAACATCTTGTAACACATCACTTGTCACATTTGCTTTGTGATTGTTTTTATAGCTGTATGTGTCTCCTTCTTTTCCCTTGAGATTCTGATCTTTCTTTAGGTGTCCTTTCTTTCCACAATTCGGCCACACTATCCCCGTCCTGGACTTGGATCGCCTTTCCCTGATTTACTTTCGATATCCGAGCTCTTTCCTCTTTCCATTCTTCTTCCCCTAGACTTTACTCAAAGCGATACCTAATGTCTCACAGACTTTTCAAGTAGCATTTCTTCGCTAAGGATAGCACCAACAACATCATCAAACTTTAAAGTACTAGATCGACAGTTACTAATGGCCATAACTAAGCCATTTAAGCTTTTTGGTAATGAGCACAGGGAATATGACTCTAACTTCATCATCAAAGTTTACCCCTATAGAACTTAGCGGTAGTAGCGTATTAAATTCATTTTAAATGATGCCACTTACTTGAGATCCACCTTCCAGCATCTTCATATTAAATAGTTGTTTCATAAGAAATACCTTGTTTGAGGCGAGGTTTTTCATATGGATTTCATGCTTGTCCGTAAACCTACATCATTGTTTCCACTGAAAATATTAAGTGTTGTTGCCACAGACCTGTTTCTTTTATTGAGGTGCCCTACTGTAAGGAAATGTTCCATTCATGTCATCATGGTTATTGCCGACATGAGGCTCTTTTGTTTTTCGGCTTAATGCGGTGGTACAGATCTTTCGTCACGGATAATCTTCCCATCTACATCTTCCACAGTGGAAAGTTTTAGTAATGAAATTAAATTTATCGACCCTAAACTTACCATCTTCCACCATTCTCCCTCGAACCGAACCCTTCTTTCTGTAAGTTTATGTTAAATAGACCTTGAAACTCGATACAGTTGTTGAAATTATATATTATGGAGCAATACAGCATAAAATATGCGGAAAATAAAAAGCACACAAAACACATAAAACTAGAGACAAAAAGATATACGTGTTCACCCCGGTTTGGGCTACTTCCACTAGAACAGCAGTCCTTCCTTTCTATTATCCAACAAAAATGAAGAAATTAAAACCTCACAATGAATCCTTAATATCCTACGATTTCTCTCTCACGGTCTCCCTCTCGTTTCTCGCTCGAGAATACACATACAATGCCACGGCTACAATAAAATGCCTCATAAAAGCGAGGGTTGCCTTCTAGGAAAAAACCTAATCTAAACACTAACTTCTACCGTCGAATCATTTGCACAATAGACGACCAGTTGACTAGAAATCATTATACTTTTACAAGGCAATTTTATCTGTTTTAGCTTAGGCGATGGCCCCAAAAACCCTCGCCGGAAGGGGCTCCAAAAAGCGTTGTCGCCCCATGGACCCTATGTGATGATTAATTACGGACGGCATTATGCCGCCCCTTTTAAGGTACGGGGGTCAATCTTGTGATACAAAATAAACAAGATAATCGGGCTCACAACAATCGGGCTTGTGGAGGGCTACTGTAGAGCCACCCCTCATAGTGAAGACATCTCCCACACAGAATCGCCAATATGTGTGCATCAACTGAACCATCAAGTATACAGATCTCGATCATGCCTAGGAAGTGGACACGAGAAAAATCAAGTCAATGGGAAATAAAGAGTCCTTTTCACAGTCAGAGCATTGAACAAGTGGAAATTTGGAACCAAGGTACAACGCCTCTGAGCTGTCTTGGAATGAATGAGTTGATGTCCATGAAGGAGGTTAAGCGCCAAATGAGAAATAAAGGGATCTCAACTAAGGCACGAGAAAATAGTAAGAGCGGCGGCAGAGGCCAGGCACGGGGATAATGAGGAAATGGGGAGTCTTGAGTAGCGGACGGATGACTTCCCTTGTTAGAGAATAAAAGACATGGATGACCTACCGGTGAATGACACAATATCATAAGGGATAGGGGATAGTGGGGCCAGAAGGCCATAATGTGCGACATGAAAGGCAAGCAATGAAGGATGGAGAAATTTATAGTGGGATACAAAGGGACTGGGAGGAACTCCATGAATGCAATCATGACTCAACTCGAATGCTCAAGGGCGGCTACGATGAGTGCGCCACACGAAAAAGGTCAATGGGGACCATAAAAACATGATTACATGATGGTTCCTCACGACGAAAATTGACACGAGTATGGACAGAGTATGAAGGCAAAGTGGGTGCCCCAAGTACAAGTGTTGCAAGTGAAGAAATTCGATTTTAGGGGGAGTAGTGGTAATGACAGTGAACAAAATGTGTCCTAGTGAAGTATCAAATCACAAAAAAAATAACAGATACCCATTTGAGGGCTCGGTGAGAGCTTTCCAACGGTTGGACGGTTTGTCAAATTGAGCTACGGTTTGGCTGCAGCAGTAGAAAGAAAATCGGGGTTTCTCTTTTAATAAGGCATTTTCCATCCAAATTCACTCATTTGCATGTGAGTACATGGTGAATGTAGAGAAGGAGAGAAGGCCTAAATCTTGTGGTGAACGTAGCGGACAAACACATTTGGAATCGAGATCCGTCGATTTGCAAGTAAGAGCCTAACCCTACTATTTCATTTCGGTGGATTGAAAGTTTAGTTCGGTCCCTAGAGCTCGAACGGACCCTGCTCCTCTTCACGGTCGGGTTGCACTTTTTGGGAATTAAAAAATGTGACCTAGGTACTTGACTTTGGGCACTTCACCGACCTATCCGAGTTGGGTCTGAAAAGTGCGACACGACGGGGAGGGTTTTTCTATGCTATTTTTTTGGTGAAGCCCGGGTTTGTGTTTGGATACGATCTTTCCTATACGTACAGCATTAAGTATGATGGTTTTGTGAATATGTAAAATTCTGAATCATACGGAAGAGAGAGACTTGGGCACATTACGGTGGTCAGAGGGGATCGGGGTGTCAGTGCATTGGCGAGGTTTGGGGGTTCACAAAGTTTGGAGAACCCTCGATGAGATGGAGAGCCATTATTGGCCCGGATTGTCGGCCCTATTGGGATGCGGATCATGAGGTATTTATAGTGTAGGGGCACCGGATCAGGTTGACAATCCGGGATGTATGGCTATTTGGTCTTCCCCACTTGGGATGGTTGGGGAATACGCGACGGTGTTACTACGAGGGCGGAACATCATGGAGTTTGTAGGCGCCATTTTCGACCAAGTCTCCAAGTGAAGGGGACTTGGATACACATCGGGGATCTAGAGAGGTTAGAGACACATGTTGTGGCCGCGATGGTCTTGTGGATCTGAGCCTTGAAACACTCCACCACATCTTGGAGGGTAGATGATTCTTGTGGAGAGTGTGTTGAGTGGGACCTACTATGGGTGGGCCCTTATGATGTTGTCGTCGTTGAAACAACCATTTTCGCTATGCAAGCGACAAGTGAACCATGTTGTGCATATGGTACAATTTTGTGCTCGATCTTATTTGAAGATCCGACACTTCGACCTTGTATACGGCTCAGGGATGAGGCACAGAGAGCCTAGGATGCACCGGTGGGGCGACTACTTTGCGAGAGGGAGGTGGGGCGATCGGACAGTGTTTCGACCCGATTTCTTTGCACGGCGGATCCTGCCGTTGTAGATAGATGACTATCCCTATAGTGGAATGAGTTATTATGGGGACCCAGTTACCCGCCTCTGGTCGAGTATGGGCCGATGGTAAGTGAAAAATTTCTAATCTGAACATGCATTATAAAGTTCGAATATTGTATATAGTCTTGATTCTTCACTTTTGGTATGCGGAATGCAACCGTCATAACCGACCGGAGTATATGGGACGACTTGTAGTATCGGGAGGCTGCGGGACCTCGTGGTCCGAGGCGCAACAAAATGAGGACCGGCCCTCCTAGAGGACATATGTGATAGATGTGAAGACACCGGCCCGATGTTTAGAGCGCAAATGGAAAGCTTCGAGGACCGTTACATAGAGCCATGTATTGGTCTACCCTCGGAGTGGCGAGGCCATGTGGTGCATGGCGATGGCAGAACGGGGGATGTGTGATATACAGGCTGGGAGGCGAGCCATTGGCTCAAGATCATCTAGATAATGATTAGTGTGGGGGAAGGTGGTTCCCCCCGGTTTGATTTTTGTAACATGCGTGGGCCGTATGCTTAACTATCGAGTTGAGGGACTACAGAAACATTTTATACAACACATATTATGGATATGCATCATTTTGATGGTTTTATGTTATTGTCTTGGTGTTAAATGCGTGTGCTAAATGCCAATATAGAATATTGTTTGCAATGCTATCTACATAGTGATTTTTTGCTCTAGGTACATGACTAAACAATGATTTCAAATTCCATAGCATCAAAAAGATTCACTCTTAAATATATTCCTAAAATGATAGGATTGTGCACCCACGATGGTACCATTCAATTGCATGACAGAAAGCGGGGAATCTAAACGAACATGAAGATGGGAGATGCAATGTGAAAAGGAATCGGCTAATAAACCTCCTTTGCATCATATCGGCTGGGTGTGGTAAAACGTGCAATGCATGCACCGTTCAGAAAACAAATTAATTCTAGAAATTAAAAATACAATTACTTGAAGCTGAATTAAAAGGAGTATGACTTACTGTCAGACGTGATATAAGGTGTGGACGAGAGGTCCATACGAAAGGTGCCATAAGACAATCAATGGGAGGATGATGAACAATGTTGGAAACTTGAGCACAAAGTAGAAATCGAATGCACTGCAGAGAGGGGTGATACGGGTAGGATGTCTACTACTCACAGCCAGAACGGTGAACTGAGTGTGGGAGCTATCGGTGTAGCTTGTGCTCGGAAGTAGTGAAAGTAATGATAGGCACGGATAGTGCCATCCCATTTATGGGTGGGAAAAGATAATTGGGGTGAATAAGAACTTCCATGATGTCATCATCACAATAGAAGATGGAGTGATTGGAGAGGGAGACATGACCCGACGAATCTACCTAACTCATCATCATGAGAAGAAAGTTTCACATACAGAATTTCACGGGGGATGACGGAAGAGACAAGAAAATAATGGATCTATGATATTTGAGCCCAAGGTGATATTTGAAGGAGGTCAAGCGAAAGAATAGGGAAGATGCGGGGAGACTTCATAGGGTCTCATGGATGATGATAGGTAGAGGATGGTGGCGGAGGCTTTCGAGTCATCTCGACATCGAGGAGGGAATGTCGGTGGGAGCGGAGTAAATCCTCAAGCAGCCGCATCATGCAACGCAGTATGGGAGGCGGATTTCGATACATTCCAGCCTTGTACTCTCGAACTAACTTGAGGCGCTAATGCGTAAGGTGGGAAAATGGTGGGAATAATGGACATGGAGATCACACAAAGCGCGGAGTTTGATTGGTGTGATAGTTTCGGAGTTTTTGGCTACAATGAAGATAAACGGAACGGACCGTAGACTCGGGGAACGCCGCTTTGTCCATGGGCTTGATACGGGGCATTTCGGGATAGTTATGGGTGGCATGGCCGATGACATCTACCAAGCATAGGGATTTGTGGGGCGGGGAAGGTGCAAGATGGTGGGGCAGCCTTTGTCCTTTGAGGCCCTCTTAGAGCTTGCCCTTCTTACACAGAAGCGTGCATGAGGAGGTGGTTCTGTTGAATTGGTTGGAGCACTATGTGATGGGAGAAGTCATGGGGACCCGGTTGAGCCTTAGGAGGTCAAAAACAGAGATAAGGTTTGGTTGTGAGAGGTAGTAGGCCCGGAGGATCGAAAGTGCCGGATAGAATCCTGAGGTCAAATTAGGGAGAGAGAGGTTGCCATGGCAGTCATGATGGCCACTCGGGGGAAGCTGAAGGCAGGTATCGACCGGAGAGTGTCATTTGGCGGGATGACTCTAAATGGCTAGGCACAGAGAACCATTCTAGGAGGGTAAAGAGAGCTCATGGATACCAAGCTGGGTGAAGGGCAAGGAGGAGAAGGTCCGGAGAAGGCTGAATCAAAGGGCTAGGAGTAGAGGCTGCGAGAGGATGAGGAGGAGGCACAACACGACTAGCAGTGACCTCTTGAGGGCGGCCGAAACCGTGCATCATGCAAACATTCGATGGGCAGGATCGAGAGGCAGAGGAAGAAGACCAAGGAATGTACCGAAATGAGGAATCTTTGTGAACTTCGGATGAGACACTAGTCAAAGGATCGACGATTTTCTTGTTGGCCACTTAGAAGAGATGATGGACTCGGGGAGAGTCGGAACTTTGGTTCGTAATATGTCAACTAGTCGATAGTGACTATCTTTCCAGTGGGGAAGAAATCTTGTGGTGAGCTTGTAGATGGAACAACAGACATCGTATATGTGTGGCTACTACCCAATGGATGTTGTAATCTAAGGGGGCATCTATGACTTCTCGTCAACGCAAACGGTCTTGCTCGCAAGAGTAATATGATAGTTGCGGGAATAGGTCGATGGGGTAGAGAGGCGTGGCCATCCCACGCTCGGAGAGTGATCGATGGAAGGAGCCAACTCGGAGTGATCGAGTTGCTTCCCAAGCAGACGGACATTCCACGAGGTGGATGCCCCCTCATCAATGATACACTTAGGAAACATTGGCATTCTTGGATCTTGGTAGGATTTGGAAGGCGACGGAAGCCGGGGAGAGGAGGATGTTACATTTGGTCAACATCAAAGACAATCAATCGATTGTCGGAAGGATCTACAATGCCCATGGTAGATAGTAGAGCTTTCGTTGTGAAAGGGGCACGACTAGAGGAGTTCCGGCGTTGAAATGGCGACAGAGATTGTGCCAAATCATCTATTATGCTATACGAGTGGGCGGCTTTGCGGAAAACTATTTTGGCGTAGTGGTCCCTTAGGGATCTTGAAGTGTGAACCTCCTTGTAGGTGATGGATCTGAAAGGGACCATTAGGTGTCGAAAAGAGGCTCTATAGAGACCGAAAGGTGGCTCGGGGCAGACATAACGGGGAGCTTATTTATCCTTTGAAGGGACCGAGTCTGAAGATGGATGTCTACGGTTAGAGGTTGATCGAGTTCATCTGTGAGAATCACAGTAATCGGGGTACCGGATGGAAGACGTTGAGTGGCCACCTATCAGCCCGGGTGGTTGGGTAGCCACAAATCCTTCTTGGGGAAAGGATTAGTAAGCACGGCTAGGCAGCTAGGCACGGCCACAGGGGAGGGACGGAAGAGAGCTGCTTTCCTTGCAATGTTGCCAGAGACTCCACGTGTGCTTCATCTATGGTAAAGAGGACAATCATGTGTGTAATGAGCATAAACACCATAAAAAGAACAAGGCTTGTTCGTGCGAATAGGCTTGTCTGCTTGGGATGAGTGCCATTTGTTTGGTTAGTAGTGCTAGGAGCATTATTTTGATTAGGTCGAGTTACCGAGAAGCGATTGATTTTGAGTGCCTTTCCTCTTCTTTTTGGAGGGAGGAGAATTGTTCGCGCCATGCGTAGCCCATACACTTGCCCCCGAGGGGGCGATGGCTTCTATTGCGGCGGTTGAGGAAGGCAAGGGGGAGGAGGAGGTGCTAATGATAGAGCTGGGCACGGGCGCGTTACGGATGTGCAGGAGGTTGGGTAACATTATAGTAAACGGAGGTTAGGAAAAAGGAGGCATGTCGTATCCTGGATACATGCTATCGGGAGGGAAATGTCGGGAGGTGTGAGGCCCCTCCTTGAGAAGCAATAACCCATGGGAGGGCGGCGTATGGATGAGAGAGCTCCAGCGATACCGCCGGTGGCATGAGATGCCCCCGGTGCGTTGGCACACCTCACGGTCTAGGAAGATCACGTAGAACGTATAAACATAACTTGAATAAGCATAGATCAAGTCATATTTTAACATGAATTTGGAGAGAAGCTTCTTTGGTTTGAGGGAAATGCGATGCGAAATCTTTGCCGATAGGGGGAAAGAAAGATCTAGGGAACTAGTCCATGTATACCACAGTCTTCGAAGGTAGGGGCTGGAAACCCATAGGCTATTTCTTCTCCGCTATTCTTGGACATGATCGGATAGGCGGAGTCCCTTGAGACAATTGTGAAAGAATTCAAAAGTTCGGTACCAATGTCATAACGAAGAGGAAGCGTAAATAAGACGAGCTTGGGAAAGAGTCGCAAAGGTGGTATGAGGGGAGAGGATGAGGCCTTATCAACATACCACTTAAGGCTGCACATGTATACGTTGGAACAACCCAGGAATACGGAATAGTCATCGATAATGGATTTAGACAAACACCACATGTGGAAAGATAGAACATGATTTGTAGGATCTTCTCTAGAAAGGCCTTCAAACTTGGGGATGTCGGAAAGGGAGCGAGAATTCGACATAGTAAGCCAATAAGCATCATGTTGTATAGGGTCATTTATCAGCTGGTCAAAATCGGGTATGCGAGGCTTGCCATATAGGGAGCAAAGGGAACTAGCAAGGATGGTTCTGTTGCGGTCCCACTAGTAGTATTCCCAACATTAGGGCCGGAGCTACCACCGGCGTTAGGTCCTGCGAACTAGACATGGTGAAGGTGACAAGAGGAGAATCGGGAAGGAGGGCAATGGACCAAAGAAGAGTTAGAGTGCGAGAATCGAAGGGAGGACTAACTCGAATCCTACATGGAGGAGTAAGTCTTCCTACCGAGAAGCGGGGATGAAGGCAAGAAGTCTCACCAGGATAAATGCCTTGGTGGTAGCAATGATGACGCTTCAAACATGGCACAAAGGAAAAGAGACCAACAAGGGCAAAAGTGCGGGATCAAGCTGATTGCAATGTCGAAACAAGGGTGAGGGTGCAAAGATCAATTGGTTCAATGTTTTAGAGCATTTTCTTGGCGGTGTTAACGAGCCCTTTTTCATAGGGTGTGTGTCAGAAAAGTGTGTAAATTTTATTTTAAACCCAAACGTTTGTAGAGAAAAAGAAAAAAGTATGTTGTGTAATAGAAATAAACGTAGATAGCAATATATGAAACTGAAATAACGATAAAAATAAACAACGAATAATGCGATAATATAAACCCAAGAAGGCGGGCCTCTCAACAAATAGTACGTAAGAATTGGAGCAAAAAAACTATTCAAAACACACCAAAATAGCCAATAGATCTAAGGTCGGGAGGGACAAGGATCTGAGTTAAATGCTAGAAAGTGGTGCGAGAAAACAACAACAAATCGGAGGAAATATTATTGTAAATGAGGTGGCGAAAGGCTATCTCGGAGAGAGGGAAATGGAGTGAAACCCTGAGGAAAACCAAACAAAACTAAATGAGGTGATTTGGATGGATAAATAGTCTCATTCGGAAATGATCCCGGAAGGTGAGGTATCGAGATCTAAAAAATGGTTAGACACTACGAAAATTTCGGACAACTTTTGTAGCAGCTAAAAACCTCTTCTACAAAGTGTGGAGGTATTGAAGCCTAGGAGGCTAGGTTCCCACTTAGTTGAGTAAAACGAGCAGTGCAGTTAAAGCAGGCGGAGATGGAGGTCGGACAACCACAGATAAAGGCCTAGACAAACCCATAAAAAATTTCGAGAAAAACTCCACTTAAAAAGTCAGAGTATGGAGTTTCGACCTATTTTCTATAAATTCGCGGGATTTTTGGGCTGAGGTGCGTCTTGGAGCTGAATTCGCGGGGTTTAGAGACAAAAGTGTGACTTATTAACTGACACTCTCCGTGGCGTTTAGTAAAAAGTGTCGTCTTAAGTAGCAGGTGATGTCTGTCACACAACGCAATAGGTCCAAAAACCTGCAGGTTAAATTTCTTGTTTGGGGTTTCATAAGGTTAAGAAACATCAAGAAAATAAAAAACAAGAGGTTGAAGAGAAATCATGAGTTTGAAATAAATTTGGATATGCAAGGATCGGAAAAATGGCAGTCATAATGCTTGTGGAGTCGCCGGTTGTTAGTATGAATCTTAATTGCAAGTGTATGACAAAATACCACTTTAGCGTACATAACAAACAACCCTAACAACAAATATGAGCGCCAATATCTTTAGATCTGAAATTAGTTGATCAAGATAAATCTTTTAACAAAATCTGATCTATGCATCAAGGAGCATTAAGTAGTAAATAAAAACAAGATTTACTCCATGTATCCAAGACAAGAATATGTTGAATGAATTTTGTATTAAGGGAACCTAGGAGGAAAACATAGAAGATATTACTAGTTCTCCTCAATGGGATGGGTTCTTGTAAGTCCTCAACATGAGATCTAAAATTCCTCTCTCTTGATGGTGTAAAAACCTAGACAAAAATGGAACTCAAAGGGAGCTCACAAGCAAAAAGATAGAAAAATATGACAACAATGATGGTGGATCAAGGAGATCAGACCAAAATATAGATCGAGTTATCTTTAGGCAACAAAAAAGGTGGTGAATGAATGGAAAAACCCTTCTATTTATAAAAAAATATTGAGTTCGTCTAGATATTGGTGCATAATTAAAATATTATTAACCAAATCAAAGTTGCTATAAATAACATATTATTTTTGTTGGAGGGAAAAGGAATTTGACAGGTCAAATCCCTTTATTTGTAAATAATAAATAAAACAATGATTCATTTATCATTTTAAGGATGTGGTTGAGTAAACAATTAAATAAATAATGATCTATTTAACTATTTATGAGTGATTTAGTCAAATTTAACATGGAGATATTATTTAAATAATGTTTAAATAATTCTTCTGAAAAATAATAAGATATATAATAATTTATATAATTAATTTTCTATTTTTTGCGGTTAAATATTACCAGGAATATTAATTAAAATTTGTTGTTTAACTAATTATTCCTTAGTAATATGATAGTTTGGTAATATTTCCTCATGGGGTTTCTTGTTTAGACCATAAAATAGCAATAAATGTGTTTTACTAAGTTATTTTTCATAGTGAAAACAATTTTAAGCAGGAAAAATTGTTCTTACATGGTGTACTTAGGTCCATCTAATAGTAACAGGTTAGATGGCCAAAAAATGGTGTAACAAATAATTTTGGTAGAGAAAGGAAAATTTGGAAGACAAAACTTAATTAATTTTCAAATTTCTTAACTATTTCTAACGATTTCCATTTTATAAAAGCGAAAAGTCAAAATATTTCAAGAGATTTTATGTAAAAGGTGAAAAATTATATTATTTAACTTTTATTTTCCTATGAAAACTAAAGACAATAATGTACAAGGGATAGGAGAGGTTATCTCCTATGAGAAGTATTTTCAAAAAAATCCATTCACGGGTAAAGAGAATCCTTCTTACCTAATAAGTCTTGCAATAGAAATGTTGATAGACTATTTGCTCTTTTGCAATTTGAAATGGTCCAAACACATTCTTTGGAATTTAATTGCTTCTTAATTTTTCCTTGTGCTTTATCATTTCGGTACAAAGGTCTCAAGTTGAAATGATTTTGAATGAAATTTGCATCAAGGGAAGATTTAACCTTTATTGATGATGAGCATGGGTGATTTGGCTTTTCTCTCTCCACTTCTTCAAGTGGTATAATTTTTGATTGTCTTAGCTGCAAATAAGAAGAATGAGTTTCTTCGATAAATTAAACCGAGGATAAAAGAGGGGAATAACTACATTTGTGGAAGAACTCAACATCTTTCCCATAGACTAGATTAAATGGAGAAGTAGCTAGAGGAAACATGCATTATACGATATGCGCATAGAGCAAATGTTAAATATTTATGCCAATTTCTTTTAATCGATCAACAATTCGTTTAATGATCCTAATAAGATTTTTATTAGTTGATTACGCTAAACCATTTCACGAGGATAATAGTTAGCTAAATGTTGGGCCTTAAAATTGTCATTCCACTTCATTACATTTTCACTTATATTTCCATATTACCACCTTCCTCCACCACTCATTTCATTACATTTACCTTACCATTACCACTATTGGGTTACACATTGTGTTTTTCCAACTTTATTAATCCTTTAGCATTTTTAAGTGAATTTGTGGTTAAAAATTAAGAAAATAATGTGCATATGTTTATACCTAACCGTGGGATGAGATTGATGCCATGTTTAGGTCAAAGGAAGCTTCTAAAAGACCTTTATGTGACTCCCAAACCAAATTAGAATTTGAGTGGAGAAGATCATGGGATCATGAGGATATGTGTCTCATTTCAACTTTTTGTATTGAAACTCTAAGAAGAGATATGTCTCATTTCTTATTTGTTTTGAAACTCTAAAAAGACATGTGTCTTATCATTTTCCTATTTGATTGTAACTCTGGGAATGAGAGAGATTCATGGACTCTCATTAATGAAGATGACTTCTCATTTTTTTGTATAAATAGGGAAGCTTTCTCCTATCAAGATATGTGAAAAAATAGAGAGAAGAAAAGAATTATAGAATAATTTTTGTAACAAGGCTTGAGATGGAATGGGATGTAGAGTTGGGTTATCAATAAAGTTTAGTCATCAAATCTTGGTTTGATTGCACTTTTGACAAGCTAAGTCAACCAACTTAGTAGCGGAAGACCACGCTTCTAAAAGGAGGTTTTTATATGCTTTTCTAGTTAGATTTATTTCATTGTGTTTTTATTAATTTCTTTTTATGCTTCATTCCGGTTCAAATGGTTTAATGATAGATTACAATGCAATATGGAACTTGTCTTAAGCGTTTCAAGAAGATAAATTTTGTTTTCCATATTGAATAAAGATTGAAGTGCCAAACCATGGTTGTTTAGCTTCTTGTCTTTCCTTTTCATTTTTATAAAGTAAATTTCAAGCTTTGCTATATCAAATTGATATTCATAAAAAACCATTTCCAATGTACCAAATCTATGTAATGGTTACATGTTTCATATGTATAGTAGTTGAATTTATTTATTGTCATTTGCTTGCTAATAACCGGGCGTAGTTGATTTCTCCAAAGACACTTCAAGAGGTTAAAAGCTTCACGGTTGAGTGAAATCTTGATAAGTCAATTATACATCTGGTTGATCTTAGTTAGTCCTTGCATCTTTTTACTTTTGAGACCCCTCATTTATTTGCAAACAATAATCTTTCTAAAAGTCGCTCCACAAGCAAATCATCGAACATATTAAGAGGATGGTTGAATGATTAAATGTAATGCAACTTAGGGTTATTTCTGAGCTTTCCCGGTGCTTTAATTTAAAGCAGAATTATAAAGGTAAAAAAAAACCCCACATAAGCATTACTTCTAAGAAGGTCACTCTTTCCGGTTGAATAATTGGAGTAGCTAGACATCTTAGATGATTTCATTTGCATTATTTGTTTTCTTTTCTATAGCCTAGCATGCTAAAAATTAGATCCATGGATTAGGATTAACCAATCAAATAGATAGATGCTTTGATTTTCAAAACTAGGTCTTAAACTAGCTCTTAGCTTTAGGTTTTAATTTTATGAAAATTAAATTAGTTTTAGTACACTTCCTTTTTCTTTCTTCTCAATTTGAATTAGATTAACTTAAATCTTTTTCATAATTCCTAGGTTATTCATCTCAAGAACTTAAAGAACAAAACCCCTTAAACAATATAAAAATACAAACACAACGAAGTAAGAAATGTGTTGCTTAAGCACATATGGTGCATCACACTTCATCGGTTTACTGTACCTGGTCAATGGTATATTTAGAAATTTAGGACACTAAATTGACTAAACAATAAATATTTAAGTTTGAAACCTCTTTTTGAGAGCAAATTCTATCATATAATTGCACAGTAAGATGCATTGTCAAACATCAAGGCAATTGGTAATCCAAATCTGGTAATGATAAATTGATCAATAACTTAGATAATGTTCACCGAAGTTGGTTACCTTTAGTGAATTTCTTCCACCCATTTTGTAAAGTAATCCAGTACATTTGTAGAGATATATATCTATGTTGCTTTGAAGAGTGAGAGCAGTCTATTAATCCAATCCTTTGCTCAAATGGTTGTTCAATATTAACTAAGATGTAATGGGAATCTGAGTTTCCTTTGTCTTCCAACAATAACAATTTAGCCAATTTTTCGTTCCCTTCATACTAGTGTGCATCTTTGAATAAGGTTAGCGTGTGCTTGACATCATGATTTATGTGTCATTGTTTCTCTCTAAAATGTCCACCAACTAGTCCATCATGAAGTTCCTACAAACCTTCTCTGCATCGATTTTCAAGGCATCTCAAATAAAATAGAATCATAAATTTTCATGAATAGAACATTATCAACCATTTGATATTGCTTTGCTTTTCAATATCAAAGCTCTTTTATTTTGTAACTGAGTTGCATAGGAGCATATATATATTTTTAGATACAAAATGAATCCCGACTGTAATATTGAGATTCAATATCATTGAAACTTCACGATGAGATATTCGTTCATCACCTAAAAGTTCTTGTTACGGTAAATTGGATGATCTAGTTAACATTACTATATAAAAACCTTGACCTCTAACAATTTTAGGTGGCCTAATTTATCATATTCTTGTAATGCGGTTACCCAATTTTCTCTTTTTCTCCTACTTCACTTTGCATCGGTAATTGCCTTACTGAAAATGGAACTATGATTCCGATATAGTTTAGGAGAAATAAATTTTTGAAATTTTTTTATTGACGAAGGCGACAAATGCTTGTTTTTCTAGCAAAGTAATTTAATTCAACACCTTGCATATTACAACTAAAGAATAGATAGATTACTTCTATTTGTTTATCATCGAGTTGTGTTAAAACGACAACATACGAAGTTTGTGATGCAAATTTGTATAAAACAAAATGATTAGAAAAAATTGGGAGTTATCAAGGATGGAGCATTAATATTATCTTGTTTGATCAAGTCAAAGGCTTATTTTTAGTTATGACCCCATTGAAAATTGAAATTTTTTATCATATATATTAAAAGGTAAAATTATTTTGAAAATTAGGGACCATTATTTTTACAAATTTATTTGACCGGAAAATTTTGCATTGATTTCTTATTATGAGGTAAGTATTTTTCAATTTCCTTAACTCTTTATGGATCAAAATAAATACCCTTTTTTGATCTGATGAATCTAAAAAGCTTTCCTTTGTTTAAGGAAATATATGACCCTTAAACAAATTATTAAAGCTTTCCCTTTTTTTTTTTTTTTTTTTTTTTTTTTTTTTTTCCGGATTATTAAGATCCCATTTTTCATACACTCGACATTAGGCGGCCCACCCCATATCTCATTGACATTAAAACGTTATTTATAATTGGTGGGTTTAGGCAGCAGAGGTCATGACCGTTAGCCCCACCGTGTTAAATGCGGTAGCCGTACAGCGTGGGGGCGGCGGGGTCATGGCCACCGGCCCTTATTTTTAATTTAAATTTTATGTATGTTGGATGGGAGGGTGGGGGCCATGGCCAGCCCTCCTAAAAATATTTTTTATTTTTTATAAACAAACTTGTAGTTTTTTATTTTTTTGGAAATTGTGAAGGAGTCATTAATGAGTCCCACAATTTCTCCCGATACGATTGGCCTTATTTACGCTAATTTGTCACCTCCATAAGTACATACATCACCAAGTGAACCCTCAAACTTTGAATTCTCTAAATCCTTCATACGGACTTAGAGATTGGTGTCGTGCACAACGCCGTTGGAATTAAGAAAGACGATATCTTTAACTTGATGCTAAGTTTGCTACATTCTTGACACTTTAATTTTTGAGACTTTGTACTTAAGCCATAGCCTTGGACTGTTTGATCCACCTTGATCGTTCCTCCCCAGCAGAAGAGCTTTGGACCCCCAAAATCCTTATCAATCAACGGGCACATGTGAAAATTTCTCCCTCCACCTTCTCATTTTCAATCTACTTAGCTTTACTTGGGTGCGTCCCTTTGAAACCAACATGGAGATATTACATCTCCTCATCGTGAAGTCACAGTTCTTCGGTCGAGAATGATGTCTTACGAGTTCATCAAGATACTATGATGAAATTTCATCCATTGCGAGGAGCAACGATCATTACCTCCTCACGATGTCCATAATCAATGGTGGTTCATAAAGCTTCAAATTTTTGACATTCACACGACTAAGTACATGTTTGCATGTATATAAGCAAATTGAGTCAGAAAGCATTATTCCCGGTCTTCTTCAATATGGTAAATGAACCATGCAGTTAGTCACAATTTCTTGCCTTCCCCTTCATTAGGTCCTTTCTAATATGGAACCACACCTTGTCACCAACTTGGAAATTGATGGTCAACTGGGGTCGCCTTATCATGTCGGGCCTTATATCAGCTGACCCTTTTCCAACTTCTCTTGCAACGATTGGTGTAGGCCATGCGTATACGCTAGATGAATCGTTACACTTTTGGTCCATGTCATCACGATCACTTTTATCTTAATACCTTCCATAGATCATGGTAAAAGGGTCCTTTGGTAAGTAACCAAAACATGTCTCAAATGGTGAACACTATGTGAAGATACCTTTGCTGATTGTAGGCGTGTTGCACATATGGAAGATGCTCATCCCACAGCAGGATGTTTGTTATAATAGCCCCACAACAAGTGTACCGATACGGTTGAAGACCTACTGCATGTCGAATCAATTTGTGGATGGAATGTCGTAATTCCTCTTCAACTTGGTTCCATCATTACTTCTGCAGCTAGTCAAATTCTCCAAGAGACGAGAGTCTTGATCTAACACAATCGATGTGGGCAACCCAAAGTGGACCCAAACAAGGCGAAAGAAAAAGATAAAGCGGTCTACTTTCATTAGTGGCACACTTTTACAAGACGATATGCACATTTTACTAAGAAGTCTATGACAACGTACAAATGGGTGTGTGCCTAGACATGGAAAACCTCTACAAATTCCATCGACACAACTTTCCATGGACGACCCAAAATAGAGTGGTGTGTAGAGCCAGTTTTTTTATTAGAGGATTTGAAACATAACATACACATCCCTTTAAAAAACGGAGTTACAATGTTTTCATATGGGGCCAAAGAAAAAACTGCAAATGACATAAGGTTTTCGACACCAAAGTGACCAAACACAAGAAGTACGTGCCTCTAGAATTACATGTACCCTTTTTGTTGTGAGCATGCACAATTTTCCAATTGATACAACGGCTTCCCTGCAAATGATAGTTGTCCACCCAATCCATGAGTTAGTTTTGCTGTATTGCTTTAAAGTCATCATCATTAGCATATTGTTCATCATAACTTTCAAAGATAATGAAGCACCAAATAATAGAAGCAACAATAGGAGGGCGAGGCATGTCTGCTTTGTTTACTGGTTCTTTCTTATGCTTTGTTACAGAAAATGAAAGCTTCATTGTATAAACCCCATCCACTTGAAATTCAGAAATTTAGTTGCTTGATGCTGTGATTGAAGGTATTGCAAGGTGTTGGGCCAGGAGTATGTCTACGGATAAACTTCACCTTCCCTAGACCAATGTCTAGTCACAAACAATAATTGAAGAACTACACTACCCTTTTCCTAACTCGGAAGCAGGATATATCACAGTTGGATGTAGTTATTTGATCGCTTCTAAATGGCTCCTTTCGCCAAACCCCTCGACCTCAACTAGCGGTTTCAAATAGGCAGACCTTTCTACCCAAAGAAAACCTTTGAAACAATGAAAGATACAATAATCTAGATATCTATTCAAGTTAATTAGCCAAATAAGTCCTTTAAACTACATTCATCAACCAATATTTTACAACATGGAAAAATCAAAAAGTAAACCTGGATGCATGTAGGGAAAAACAAGAAGTACTCTTTATTGATGATAGAAGGAGAGGTTACAACCTAGTGAGCGTTCATCATGACCTTCATGAGAGTTCATGGTCTCATCACAACATAAGTCTCTCCATAGCTGACTCCACAAATCAAACTCTCTATTGAAAATTCTCAACATTTCTCTACTCAAGTCTTCCTCCCAAACACTAGATGCAGTAGACTCGAATTTATAGAGGAAGCTGGCATGGCGATTTTGTAATCAATAAAATTCAAAAATAGGCAAGACATGTTTCCGGTAATGTAGATGTCAAATGGACACTTGGATTCGAAGCATGACACATGTGAACCTTCTAGAAGACAGCCAAGTGGAGATTCCGAACAATGAAATTTCGCTCCCAATGTGACCAACACACCTTTGAATGTCGAAGTTCTTTGTAGGCTTGACCTTGAATGGGGCTACTTGCATATACCATGCACTTAAGCCCCTTAGATCCTGCGTTGAGTGAGCTCCCACATGTTTAATAATGAATTCAAACCATGGAAAAGCCTTGCTTTGATGAAAATCTTGTTTGATTCTGAATGTTTCTGTCTTAGGGCATATAACCAAATGAGATGATAGGGAATTATAGACCCTTTGATCATCGGTCCTAGATATCTTTACTTGATTAACCGGAGTCATTGAGACGTCATAGAAATTGACCTATAACAATTTCCCCCTAAAGCTATGAAATCCAAATAATAAGAACATTTGATTGAGATGCTACAACTATGATACGGCCTGGAAACAAAGCAGAACGGTCACTGCATCAATCTTAAAATACATTACATCATGATAGATCCTCTATTGATCATAATTGTTGAGGGTAAGAGCATTCCCATAGTCGGCACATAAAACAATCTAATAACATGTACATAGTTCAGAAAGTCGTCTACAATGGAATGTTACTTGGTCTAGAAACTATCGCCTCTGAGATATAGGCCCATGTTTGGATGACAATCTGTATGTGAGTCCCATTTATTATAGATGATGTGTACAACAATCTAACAGAAATCGCTGACAGGATCCTTTGAAACTGAATCTGAGGTCTTCTTATCTCATTCACTCGATCATTCGAGAACAAGTATAGCCATGCGAATATATGATTTAATGGAAATCGAACATGGAAAGACCGTTTAATTATGACCAATAATGAATCTGTTAACAAACACGAAGAACCATTAATGAAAATGACCCTCAAGATGCTGCATAAATTTTGTAGGCGTGAATATAGATGATTTGATGTTGAATGCAAATAAAATATTTGGAATCAAAGATCGAGGCGAGGATCTTGTCGGTCTTCATAACAAACCTCATGAAATCTTGGAGTCTGATGTTTTCTAAACCCAAAGTTCTAAGTCGTAGTTGTAGTTAATGATCACCTTATTGCAAAGCTGGAGTTCTTGATTTCGAGACAAGGGTATGACGATATATCAATTGTTAGGGATGGCGGTCATGAAAATGAAGGTTTATGAGTATTGTAGATGGATGAGTTCTAAATCGCTGGATGACTTCTCTTGAACATATGGTATTTGTGATGAGTTGCTGACATTGACCCAAAACCGAGAAGTGAAGGTATGATGAACCATAAGGTGTGAATGAGCTGACAAGATGATTCCTGAGCCATGATCCAACGAGACATGGATGAAAGAAGTGTCATGTTCAAGGCGACTTGCTACCAAAGAAACTTTTGCTTGCTTTTCCCAAATTTTCCCAGGTCATTTGTCGACCCGATTACCTCTTTATTTTTTAATAAGCTTGAGGAGGATAGCATTTTCTTGATCTATAATTCAACCCTTGACAGATAAGAATGAAGTATAAAGCTATTTAATAATTTACTTGAGTCTAGCGATGAATGGCTTCGATTCTTGCCATGATCGACAAGCCCTTAAACTATTTTATGTTTTACTTGAGCTTAATGATAGTGATAGTAGGTCCTTTTTCATGTTTAAATTCCCGAAGAAGGTGAAGAGGACTCCAAAACTACTTTTTCATAAATTTGTCTCACCAGTCTGAAAAAGTGTAAAGTATCTGAAAGAACCTCTTTGGTCATGTTTAACCAAGGTGTTCGCTACCGTAAATAATCCATCTCGATCGGAAAAGGGTTAAACTTATGCGAGTAGATATCAATTCATCTACTTTACTTGAGTTCGAGGAAAATGGCAGTCTTCGACAATATTTTCACGTGTAGTCTGAAAGAGATGAAAGAAGACTCGAGGTGTTCCTTTTCAACATTATCAAAGCTCAAAAAATAAGGAGAAAAAATATGCTTTGTGGTCAAGTCCTTCTTGAAATAGATCACTTACATTCTTTGTTCGTCGGTTGTATTTCTGTTGGTACAACATCAAATGGTTTAAAAATAGCATTTCATGATAAAAACATAGTAAAACCATAGTCATAGCAATAAATTTAACTTGCAAGTAATTAAATGACTATATAAAGCAGTTTCACTATTCATTTTTACCATTCCATAGTTACCATTTGCATTTGGAGCTACGAACTTTGATTTCCCAGAACTGATCGTTTATTGCGATCGTTTCGGTGGGCCAGTTCATCGCCCGTACGATCCAAGCCGGTCGTAAAAACCTCTTTTTCTTTCGATAGTATTTAATTTCCATTCTTTACAAATTTTTATGGTTTTGAGGCCCCTAGAATTAAATTTTCCCAAAATGAGGCAACACATCCTTTTACATCGAAACCCTGCGTTGCATAGCGGGTACAATGGTAGGATAGCATATGCGGCCCCAACATCTCAACCTAGAGAGTGCGTTGGGCACAGTTCAAGTTTTGAGATTTTCAAGATGTACTCCAAAATTCGCCTAGTTTTCTGTAATGAAAGGTATCTAATGGATCTTGTGGTTGATTTTCGGGTTTCCATTGGATATAATGACGATTACATGGAGAGAAAGAGAACATGAAAAACAAAGATATGATTGCCTTAAATGATCAGATCTTCCTTAAGAGCTTTAAAGAGATTGCGGTAATAAGTACTTTAAATTGTCGGGAATGAGGCAACGAATAAAACACGATTCCTTGTTGTTTGAAGAGATCCATTAAATGAGGCATTTCACATAAAAAATTAAGTGTTGTCCATAATAGTTGAGGATATTGTATTTTCTCATAGGTTTGTCGAGGATAGGTTTGCCCATTGCACTCACGGATCTCTTTGTTGGAGAGGAGAAACAATGAGGGATTATGTTATGCGATATTGTTATCTAGGGTCAAAACCTAGCAAATATGGAAAAATAAGCATTTGTGATGTCGGGGGGTTTCCTCACGAGAGCCATCCTATTTACGATCGCTAAACTAGTTGTATAGTTACCTCCATGTAACGAACAAATCATATATGCGAGTATCTTATTTGAGATATTTAGAGCCAACAATTTTCAGTGCGAGCTGACCTATATCTCGGATAAAGGAACAATTGGATAAAGCAAAGGGAAAGAAGGAAGAAAAATTTCAGTTATGGTTCCATTCTCATTTAGTCGCCTTAGAGATGGATTCCGTGATGCAACCACAACATGTAACATTGGATATATCCTAGTCTTAGAGAATCCTCGAATGTAGAGATGGGTAGAACTCATGGGTGGGAATTTAGGCCAATCGATCATTGTGTTCTCAAATGCATTCTTCACTTTGAGTTCGAGGCAACAGATCGTACGCCATCGATGAGTATGCATATGCGAGCGTACGACTTAGAATCCGGATCTAGTTTTACCGAAGCGCTCGGTGGGGTCTGATAGGTAAGATTGATTTGACCATGTTTTGATTTTTATAAGGTTTATACAAATTTTTTTGTGTTTTGATTTCTTTCAGACTAAACAAAATGTTTAATGTAATGCGGATATCGATCCCGTTCAACCGGTGGGAACGAGCCATGAAGCGGATGCGCCGATGAGGGGCCCCGTCGGAAGTAGTCGCCCGGGACCTTGATATAGGCCGAGACTCTTCTTGAGCTCCCGGCAACGAGATAGAGGGTTGTTCTTCGGGATTACGGATTGTCGGATTGAAGAGCTTCCATGCGACTTCGAGGACACACAATTGGGGTTCCTAACGCGTTGGATGCGGTTGCTGTTGGATTTCTAGATCTATAGCGTGCTATCACCAGGCTGTAGTTTACTTATGAATTTTTGCATACATTTTGAGGTTAGATGATATGTCTTGGGCACAAATTTTGTAAAACCTATAACTATCTATCTATATGTTTTCAGAGTTTTTCTTATGTTATCTGTGATCCTATTCAATGATGTAGATGTTTCTTTACCTATATAGCAAATATGTCTAAAACTTGATTAGCTAATGAATGGAAGTTAAAGTGTTGATTCTGAAATGTGTTGATATTGAATGAAATCAAAATGTCTCTCCAAATTCAAACTCCTAGGGAACAATCTAAGAAGTGTTGGTTATAATAGTATAAATACTAGTAAGTTGTAGTACCACAAGTTGTGAGTCTATGCTGATAGTATGGTTAATACCAAATGAAATGGCATCGGAGAAAGTTCAATAAACACGCTATACTCATTGATATTATTCGTCGATCTACGGAAATCCCAAATCCTTGAAAACTCACTAACTTGTTGTTTGGAGTGAAAATGGCCTGTGCAGAGGATAGTGCAACGTACTATGACCAGCACCATCGGCATATCAACAAATAGTCCTGAAGATTCGGACATCTGCCATAAAATATGAAGTGGATTACTAACATCAAGAAAACTTTAAAAAATTAAGATAGTGAATGCAAATCAGCATCGCATAAACAATATAATACAAAAAATTACTACGCTCATGATTAAGCATAGTAACGTTTAAGATACAACCATTTTAGAGTTGCGCCAATGGAATCCCATCGTAATCCAACTAACAGTAGGCGCCTTTAGCAGAACTCTTTTGATAATGTAAGGGCCATGCCATAATGGCTCGAATTTCCTTGTACCTATTTTATCGGCTTCACCGGTCGTAAAGAAGGACCAAGTCACCCTCCCCGAGTAGATGCGAAGTGCTTGGACATTTTTGTCATATTTCACCTTTATACGTCTCTTATGTGCTTCGTTGGCCACTTGGGCTTCACGATGCGTTTCATCTAGATGGATGAGTTAAGGAGACACGTTTCTTCTTGAGAGGTGTCGGGTAACACGTCCTCCGAGTTTTAACTGTATTATTTCGCATTGGATTGTTAAGATAGCTTCCGGACCATACACCGAGTTGAAAGAGGTAAATCCATTGGCGTTTCTCAACGAGGTCGATAGCAACACAAGGCGGAGTACAAGATCAAGTGCAGTTCCTTTTACGGACTCCTATCATTCTTGAAGCATTCGTTTAAGAATTTTAATAGCCTCAACTTGTCATTCGATTATGGATAATAAGAAGTAGAATTATCATGCGACAATCCTAGTACAATGAATTGAGACATCATATGGATTTCTTGAAAATGATTCCCATGATCATAACTATAATAAATGGGACTAAATCTGCAATAACATGGTTGAAGAAAAACAATCAATTTACATTTTGTCATGTGTTGAATGTAGGCATCGTTTCGGCCCATTTGGTAAAATGATCGGCTAACGACAATAATATAACCCTTTAAAAACTGAAGGATTACAGGTCATGAAATCGATGCCCCATTTTCTTAAATGGTCTAGCAGAACAACAAAATTCATTGGTGCTAATGATTTGCAGATTTTACGGTCATAAATACGACATGCATAATAACTTATTTGTGGTCCACAATCCTAAGAAAATAGTGGCCCAAAGTAGCAGGCGTGGAGTATCTTCGAGTGGTAGGATGGCAGGATAAATTTCCACCACAAGCCCCGGCTATGACAATCATTTAACACTTTTCGGCCTCCTCATGGGTAGACACCTCCTTAAAATGGTATCGACACCCTGTGATAAAGTGTATTAAAATGATCGATAATCTGCCTTGGTATTGAATGCGATTCTTTGATCGGAGCGAGAGGTATTGGGTTGAAAAGTTTGTTTGGAGATAAATGAGGAAATCCCCATACCAAGGATCAGATGATCCGATCGGAAACAAGGAGTCGTCTAGAATAGATGGATTCCCGTCTGATTGCGATACTATCACGGGGAAGGTCCTGAGAGAATCTCGGCCAAGGCGAATTTCTTTGACTTGGATTTGATGAATTCAAATCAAATTCTGCAAAATGACGATCCATTTTAATATTTGCCCCCTAGCAATTGATGTGATTAGATGTAAGTCCTTAAAGTTTGCAATCCCGAAACTATTGTTGCTTTCGGAGCGAGGATATAATGGCGAAATCTTTAGACATCTTGAACAGCTAGCAAGGCAAGATTTTCTACGTCACAGTGCCAGCTTAAGTATCATTGAGATTATGACTCAAATAATAGATAAGATTTTCAATTCCATCTTCTACTTGGACCAAAGCCATAGTGATGGTCATTTTACCTTAAAATTGACGATATATGGGAAATAATCATTTGAATAATTTGGAGGATACATTAATGACGCTCGAAGACAAGATGGTCCTTGACAACATCAAAAGAAGCTTGCGCAACTTGGTCCCAATGGAAGGAACCCCTTTTCCAATAATCGAGTAAATCCTTTAGCCATTTTGGCGTAGTTTGGAATAGACCTTCTCGGGAAGTTAGCCTTTCCTTGAATTTCTTGTATACGAGTAAGTTTGAGACACAGAGGAAAATCAGAATGACACCCTTCCCCGGTGGGTCTATTCCTTCTTGCAGGACTAAGAATTTGAGCAATGGGCAGAACCAGCACAAAACACACATTTGTGTAGATTGAGGTGTATCTTGTGAAATTAATGGATAGCGTAGAAAATGCTCTCAAATGCATCAATTGATCAGTCTGTTTTAAGTGAATACCTTGGTAAATCATCTAGATATGGTTGAACAATGTGCTTGATGTTGTTGAAAGCATAATCATTGCTCTCTAAAAATTTTCCCCATCGTTATTTAAACCAAGCGGAGTTTTCTATATGCGAATGTGCAGGAATGAGATGAATGTTGTCTTATGTTGTTCATGCAGGATATTGATTTGATTGTAGCGGGAAAATCCATCCATGAAGAAAATATTTCACATCATTTCAATCATCAATAATATAGTCAATAAAGGGTGTAGGATAGTTGTCTTTTGGACAAGCTGATTAACATCGATGTCGACCTACCTCCTAATGGTTCCTTGTTTTTTCATAATAGGAATGATATTGGAAACCCATTTTCAGTTAAGCGAACGAGGTAAATGAAACCAACCGCCAAAGTATTTCAACTACATTTTGATGGCGGCCCAGTTCTTCGGATGAGCAGAATGAAACGTTGATCTGGCAGTTTTGACATCAAGATACATATTAATAGTGTGTTCAACTATACTAGTATCTATGTGTGGCATTTCCTCTTAAGACCAAGCGAATCGTCACAAAATTCCGCGAAAAAAGAGAGCGATGAATCAGGATTCGATAGAGAACAAGATGCAAACATGAATATTTTCTACAATGCAGGTTTAGTCGAAATATCAATAGAAATCATTTTCTTCAATATTTGATAAATTTAGCTTAGATTCAATTGTATTAATCGGAAAAGAATTCGAAAATAAATTTTGAATGGATAGGTGATATAGTTCAGGGATTATTTTCTTCGCAATACGGAAGATGGGAGCGATGATGATAATCTTCCCATGGTTCTCCTTTTGCCATCATAGCTTCCAAAATATTTTCATCACATCCAAGAATTTTGAGAAAATGGATCAGATGGAGTACCAAAATCTAATGAGCGATTAATCCAAACACTAAAACAGCTATTTGATTTTAAAACAAAGCCAGAATAGATTGATTGATATTGTAACTCAATAGGTAGGCGGTAAAACATCATCCAACATACGAAATATAAAACACGAGTACTCTTCCTTAAGCCAGATGGAGTGGAAAGTCATGTAGCAGTCTCTATGCTTGATTTCCTAAACGTGTGAGCATTATTACAAGTTCCATAAAGTGGAATTCTTTAAGAGTCCTACACCAATGTTAAGTTCAAGTTTGGGTAAGTGAACCTCTGAGGGCTCCAGTTCAGCCGAAGCGGAGGAAAAAAAGGATAATTGATTAATGGCCCTTAATAGTACCTTTATGAGGATAGGCAACCATTCTAAAATATGTAAAGCTTGTTCTTGATGCGATAATATGCCCATGAGTCTTCCTAGTAAATATTATAGTCAAGGGGTTAAGTCAACAACCTCAACATCAATACTTACTTTTTTGTTCAACTTGCAAGTTATTGATAATACCACAAGGTTTATATGTTCTTCCATCAAAATCCTTCAATATCGTTGATGATTGTAGTATTCGCAGCCGAGCAAGTGACTGCTTAGGTTAGAGACATAGTATGTAGATGCTCCCTCATCAATAATGAAAATGCGATGAATAAGGTGATTGAGAACATTTACTTGAATGGAGATACCAATTCTGCTGGTAGGCTATGACACATGGCAAGTATGATTAAAGGCGACAAGATTAGAATCGATCAGATCAATTCCACCAATGGTTGACAATAAAGCACAGCCACGGGATGGACAATTTTGTAATACCTCAAGAGCTTGAACTTCGTGAAGGAATTGAGCCAAATCTTCAACTATATTATAATTTTTTGACTCTTGCTTTCGAGGATTATATGTTGATTTATGAATTCTCATACGATTGTGTCGTCAATTAAAGGAATAACGGTGGTACCGATTCATTAGATGGATTTGTTGTCAGTGAAGTAGGTTGATCAGTTGGACTGCATAGTCTTTATTAAGTGCTCGACACCAAAATATCTTGTAAGTTTTATCTTGGATAACATTAACACTTGGGAACCAAATTTGGATGTTAGCAATATGATTGTGTCACGGATTTGGAAATGGGTCGAGTCAACCCTGGTGATGCATTAGAAGTCTTGATGATTTTGAGACCCGACATGGTGAGACAATCCCTAACAAAGTGTTCCTGTTACAGATTATGCATGGATAATGAGGTTTAGTGAATCTGGCGATTGATCGGATGATCGTTCTATTAAGGTTAAGTTTGCTTTTTCTTTGATTTCCCCTTTTTCTTACTTCCTAGTTGCTTATCACTTTTGCCTCTGTCAAGCGGGCAGCGTTGATTCGAAGTAGAATTAGGATCAGATGTAATAGTGTTGTGTGTGACTACGATTGCCTATCAAGCCATCCTCGACGGAGAGTCAGCTGTTGAGGAACATTGTTGGAAATCGAGATCGCGGTGCATTTAGATTTTCTCATAGAGCATGCGGATTGAGTATAAATCAGTCTAAACTTGAGCACGGCGATGACTTGCTCTTCGTGACAACGCACCTTTAGCCATGCTGTTGTTATAGATGGTAACAAGGATTTGATGAACCATTCAACAAGCGGTAGGTAGAACAAATACTTAACCATTCGGCGACAACGACGCCACTCATGAATATGATATAAAATGTGAGTAGCATTGCTTTCTGTTTTGAAGTTAGTCGAAGTTTTGTTCCAATTTGCATTATCCCAGTAGGTAATACAAATGGGTCAAAAATATAGTAGCCAAAGAAATGAAATTGTTGAATGAAGCTCTAGGTAATTCAATGTACCATTTAGTTGCAGGACTTGTAGGCGTTCTCTGAAAAGACGTAATGAAACGAATCATCATTTAAGGAATTTGATGAACACCATAAATGATAAGTCATAACATGAGTTGATGGGTCTTCTCAGGGTTTCCATTGAATTTAGGAATGTCGGAAGGTAGTAATTTATGGTATCACCGGCCACCAAGGAGCATAATTGATAGAATCATTAGTTAACTAGTTTAAATATGGTAATTCCAAGGTTGCAACAAAAGGCAATTGTCTATTAGGTCGAGGTTGAGCATACCCGGGATAAGATGGAATTGCTTGGGTGACATGTCTTTGAGCACCGGGCATATGGGATTTGTTGTAACCCATATAAGGGTTGTTTTGCATGAGCGGCAGGAAGTGTTGTTGACCAAAACACGGATATGTTACTTGTTGAAATGAAGTTTGCGGTTGCTTTTGTGGTACGCCAAGATGCGTCCACCAATATTATAACCCAAATTTGTATGAGTTGGATTCAGTTGATATGTATAACCATATTGTGTTTGTGACACCCCATAAAATGGTGGACCAACTTGTGAATAAATGATCCACGATCTGAGTTGTTGTAAATTAACCAAAGGATTTTGAGTTTATTGGACCCAACATTTGATGATATTGAGTTGAAAATCATTTGATAAGGTTGATGAACAAGATTTTGATGCTATAATAGGGGTATAGATGTATTAATAAGTGGTATTGAAGTGGGTGTAACGGTTGAATTGGTTGACATGATTGGACAACCGTTTGTGGTTGGATAGGTAAGTGGGCTGCCATTGACCAAAATTTAAATCAACATTCCGATCGACCAAAATGTGACTGAGTACTATCATATTGGGTAACCAGGTTGCCCCGGTATAAGGAGGATAATAAGGCGAGAAATATTGTTCTGAATCTTTGAGGTCAATTGATAAGGCATTGACCCTGTACGGCTTGATATTTCCACGATGATGGATTTAATGAATCAAAGTGATTACGTGCTAACTATAGGACTACCAGTTAAAACACCGGATGATGACATTGGTAAAGGCGATGAGCGTGAAGGTGCACGTGGAAAGTTCAGGATAGTGATTTGTAACATTGGGGCGAAGGGCCGTGCAAATATGACTTTGGTTATGTTGTGAACATTGTGAAGATGGCGAAGATGCAGGAGCTGGCGTATTAGGAACAATAAACGAAATTTGAAGATGTTGGTTGAGACATGGTAGTTTGACCAAGTGTATACCCTCGAAAATCAATGGGAAATTTGAATGGAAATAGGATCCTTAAGCCAGGATGAAGCGATTGAGGAAATGATTAGTGCAATTAAAGGTCTCCCCCAAAGTGGGTTTGACTTAAAGGTGTATCCAGGTTGATTTATTCAATTGCGATTAAACCAGGAGGAATAACTTCAACAAATCCAGGCCAATATATATTTGAGACGATTTAAGCGTAGTAAATACAAGTTTCAATGGATTCTGAACTTTGTGGAATGACCCAAGGTAAGACAACTTCCCGGTACATTTGGGTCGGGATTGATGTTACCTGGAAAAGAAGAGACAAGATCTAGATCAATATGTAGTTGAAAAAGCGTTGAGTCCGGAGGTATGGTCTCAAGCCAATTGAATGGATCATGACCATGATAGCGTGAAGGCTTCGTTTCGACAATAATTAAATGAATCGGGATGTGTATTGGAAAGCAATTTGAGCCTTTCTCTTCAGTTTTAAATATGATGTTTCGCCATGATGCAATTATTAACGATTCGACGGATGTTGATCACCTTCACTTACCGAAATAACTTCCCGACGGTAAGAGTGGTTTCAAAGCTAATCTACGCAAATGAAGGGTAGGATTATGTTCTTCCCGACTACCGAATTTATTTTATCAAAAACAAATAAAAAAGGGTAATGTTAGGGAAAAAATGTTTACCAGGAAAATGTGAGCTAACGAATATCTCTCGGCGAACCAAGAATACGGAGTAGGTAATCTCCACGAATGCTATGTCGGTGTATCACAATTCCCGAATTGGCCGACTCGGTTCACTATGGATGGATAACACCCAAAAGTTGTCCTCCCAAATATCACAGGATGCATTGGAGGGCTAAGAAGTCCGTATTAAATGACATACGTCTCGAAACCGCCTTGTTGAGAGCACCCTTTATACTTATTGTCTTTATGCTCTTGCTGATATACAAAAGTACGTGGACGGCTACAATATACTTACGTCACAGGAGTGAGGTATCACACTCGGAATGTATCGTAGACAAGTTAACGACAAGCTGCTATGTTTTACGATCTTGGGAACACGTCTCTAGCCTAGACCTCTAAATGTTATCGTTAATGTTCCAATGCATTGTTAAGTAAATTAAGATTTATTTTATGTTGATCTTGCTTAACGGTTGCCTTTCAGTTCACCACGATAATATATGAAATTCCTAAAATGCAAGCTAAGAATGATAAACAAACTTTCACTTTCCAAAGCTTTTTCAATGAAAGACCTAGCTACTAAGGAAAGACTTAAATAATTTGAGAGCAAACAAATCAATGAACAAAAAAATCGATGAATCTCAAACTAAATACGAGATTCCCAATATTTCCTTTTACCAAAAACACACAATCCTACATGCAAATGGAAGTTTTATTTTTAGTTTCCTTAATGTTATGAATGCGAAGAAAACTAGGTGCACTAGATCAATAAACGAAATGCTGCACTTTCTAGAAAACGAAAGAATACAAACAAAAATTTCTCTTTTGAAGGAAAACAAAGATTTCATCAACAATTTCTCCTATCAAGGAAATGAGGTTACACAACAATTTCCTATTTCGAAAGCAAACGATTCTTAATGCGACCATAAAGTACTTTGAAATCAACATCCAATGATAATGAAAAACTTTTAAACAACATTGAAAATTTTCAGTCAAGGAGAAGAAATATATAGAGTTACTAGTCAATAAAGCATTAAGCTTTTAGACAAATCAATGAGAAGCAAAATTGAAGCAAAGTACAAAGTCGGATTCAAGGGAATTATTCCTTTCGAGGCCAACGCGGTCTCCGAGGAGACGGTCTTTCTGTCTGGCTGACAAGGGAGACAATGCTCTACAAAGCACTATACTTTTTGAACAAGGGTGTGGTAGACAAAAATAAACAAAGAAAAAGCTACCTTTTGGCTCCTGCTCTGCAAATTAAAGTCACAGAAAAATTCTAATCTTTATGTGAAATAGATAATGGGTGGATTTAGAAAGATCCCAGAACCTAAAACGCAAGAATCAGAAATTATACGATTAGAATTAAGCCAATTTGTTGGGCCAATTGTAATCTACGGATAAACTACGCTTCCCTAGACCGGTGTTTAGTCTAGACCAACGAGGTGAAAAATGCACTACCCTTTTCTAACTGGAGATAGATATACGAGAGAGGATTGGATGCTTACTTGTTTTGATCACTTCCAAATGGCTCCTTTGCAATACCGCTTCCCTCTGACCTCAACTTCAAGTGGTTTCAAATAGGCTGAATGCTTCACCTTGAAACCTTTGAAATAAGCGAAGATACAATAATCTAGATATCTATTCAAGTTAATTAGCCAAATCGATTAATCATAAACTACATTCATCAACCAAGATTTTACAACATGGAAAATCAAAAGTAAACATGGATGCATGTAGGAAAAACTAGAAATAATCTTTATTGATGATAGAAGGAGAGGGATTACAACCTATTATTGATTCATCGTGACCTTCAATGAGAGTTCCCTAGTCTCATCACATTGCAATTCTCTCCACTGACGGCTCCACAAATCAAACTCTCTATTGAAAATTCTCTGACATTTCTCTACTCAAATTCTTCCTCGAACACTTAGCTTTGTGTTCAATTTATGAATGGTGTAGGTTGTTTTTTTACCAATAAATTTCATTCCAAAAATAGGCAAGACATGTTTTCCGGTCATGTAGATTTCAAATGGACACTTGAATCCCAGAAGCATGACACATGTGAACCCTTCTAGGAGTACTTGGCAGTGGAGATTCAATGATAATTTCGCTCCCAATGTGACCAACACACCTTTGAATATCGGGAAGTGCTTTGCGGAAAAGCGACCTTGAATGGGGCCTACACCGCCCATGCAAGCACTTGCCAAGGCAACAAAGCCTACGTTGGTGATCTCCCACATGTTTTAATAATGAGCCTGGAAACCATGGAAAAGCCTTGCTTTGATGAAAATCTTGTTTGATTCATGAATGTTCACGTAAGTAGGGCATATATGGCCAGGATATTGAGAATGATAAACCCTTCCCGATCCTTGATCCTTGGAGATGCTTCCCGCTGCTTGAGGTCTGCATTTAGGAGATAGTGCCCAAATTGACCTATAACACAAGGGTACAGGTGATCAGGTATGGACAATGATTTCCTTGCCGATCAAGTAGTGTTTCCACTTTTACTATGGACCAAGGCGTAAAGTTCCTTGTCATCGCTAAGATAATTGATGACGACACAGGAGAACTGCAGATGGTAACATATCGGATTCTTTTTCTTTACAAAGTACGGCTCCCATAGCATACCCATGAAAGGTAGTTTCAATCTCAAAAATGTTGTTGGAGATCGGGTAAAGCCGGAGATTTGGTCTTTGTGCTGATTTTCTCTTCCCGTGCTTTGAAGGATTTCTGTTAACCTCCCCGAAGGCTTGATTTATGCTTGTTAGTGCATGTAAGAGGCTGATGCAATAACGAAGGAATTCAACTTGTGAATCTCCTCTGTCTTAATACCTAGAAAACTACGGACCTACATTACATTGGTAGGCTTAGGCCATTTTACAATCACCTCAACTTTGGAGAGTCTATGTTTAATTGACCATTACCGACAATATGACCTAAATCAGCTTGAGAAGGTTTTCCAGAACTCACACTTTGACAATTTTACATACAACTCTTCCCTCTTTAATACATCAAGCACTTTCTTTGCATAACTGCATATTTCATCCCAAGTTCTACTATAGACAAGAATATCATCTAAATACACAAGGACAAATTCATCAATGAAATACCTAAAATATATTCTGACACTCATGAATGTGGTTGCGTCATTGCATAATCCAAATGGAATCACCATCCATTCGAACAACTTGTTTGGTCTCGAAAGCGGTTTCCACATGTCATCTGCAATTTTGACTCGGTGATAACACTACTCAAATCAATTCGGTGAAATAGATAGCATTCTTTAATTGATCTAACAAATCATCAATGCGAGGGAGAGGGTATCGATTTTTCATCGCGATTTTTTAGTGCTAGATAATCAATGCACATCCTCCATGTGCCATTTTTCTTGGGTACTAACATGATCATCGAGCCACGAGGAGAAGTACTTGGACGGATGACCCCTTGGATCAACAATTCCTATACACCTTTTGATCTCCTGCATCTCGATAGATGACATCATGCATACCAATGTTTGGGTATGGAGAATCATCTTTTGCAAATGGATCTCATGTTGGATCTCTCATTTTGGAGGCAATCCTGCGGGTTCCACGAAAAAAATCATCATAGTTAGAAATAAATTCACATAATTCTACATTTATGAGCGAGATCACATCCTCCAGAAAAGTGTTAGATGTTCATCTTTTGCTCTCACAACCATGAGCAAACACCCCTTGTTGGAATTCATCAATCTCTTCCTCTGTTTTTCACTTGTTGGAATTCGGCTTGGTTTGATGAGATATTACAATATATTCTATCCCATCTTTTGTGATTTGGTATTTATTTTCATGTAATTGCTTTCCTTTCGTAGATAGAATCCTAACACAATACCACATATATCCAATGGTATGACATCTAGTTCTACTTCATCCACCAATTTAGAAGCAATTACAAATTTAACCTTACATTGCTTGGTTACATTTTGTTTACTTTGTCATGTATCCATCAAACGGATGGAGTTCAGATGAGGCTTAACTTCTAAGCTAGCTTTTTAACCAAAGTTTTGAATTAAATTTGCTTGAGAGCCTAAATCAAATAGAGTTTCTACTTTTGTATGATTTATGACAACTCTAATATGAAACCTCAATTCTCTTCCATTCATTAGGAAGGGATCATTTGTTGAACTAGTGCTTCCATGCGATTCGGAAATTAACATGAAAAGAAAGTGCAGCACATGCCTCCTCATGATCAATGCCTCATAACAAGTCGGATCAAGGTCTGTTGTGCGGTTTGCTACCGTCTTTGCTTACCCCTTTACCATATCTCTTTAGCTTCTTTTCTAGGTACAACTTCCAACAATGATCGTCGTCATGACCTTCCTTCTTGCGATGAGTGCAATAAGGCTTTTTCACTTCATCATTCTTCGTTGATACGCAGTGTTATTTTCCTTTCCTTTGAATTTTCCATTTGAAGGTTTGAAAGGTAGTTTCTTTGAATAATCATCTTTATCATTTCTGCCCTGTTTTCAATATGAATCACCTTTACCTTGTCCGAGTTAACAATGAATGTGTAATGTAACTATGAATGTTCAAACATTAACTATTAGATGTGTAATGTAACTATGTAATGGCCCAATATACTTAGATTTACCACTTCAGGTGAATCTAATGAAATGCCCAAACTTAGTGCTTGTTTTCTAAATTTCTTGGTAGCGCACGTTTTCCTTTGCCTTACCTTAGGTACTACCACCCGATTAGGCTTTGCTTATAACTTAGGGATAGAATTGATCTTTAAGTGCGGCCATAAAATTTGACCATGAGGAAATAGGTAACCCAAATTCTTGTTGCCTTGTAGTTTTCTCTCCCATCATATGAGAGTTGTGCCATTCAGTCGAAGAGAAGTAATTGGATCTTTGTCTCATCCTCCAAAATATGATGAATCGTAGTAGGATTCAAATTTTCTTGATTCATGTTAAGTTTCTGCATTACTTTCACCATTATACATGGGTATTGGGTAAATTTGACATCTAACTTAAATAAAAGACTCTTAGATGCATTTCCTGAATTCCTATGATGATGGTGAGAAGAGGAGGAAGAAATTTCATTCGATGGGGAAAGTGGGTCTCCCCATTATCCCCATACCATGATCTTGTCCTTCTAAAGCATTCTCCTCTAGTTTCTCTAGTTTTCTCCAAGTCTATAGAATAATTTCTCTACCCAATCTACCATGGTGTAGAAGGTCTTTAACGAATTTTAGCTCCTCCTCATTTTTAACATCGTCATCCATGTTTCTTCTTTGATGTGCATGTCCCGCTTTGGGATCAAAAGACTTTAGTGTCCCTTCGCCTCTTCATAGCTTTGTTTCTAGTTAGCATACAAACATGCAATTCACATCTGAGCACTTGCTGCGATACCACTTGATCCAAAATATTTTCTTGAGATGTGTTAAAGAATTACATGTAAGTATCAACTTAAAGAAAACTTTAAAGGCGTCAACATAAAGAGATAAGAAATCAACATCATGCAAGAAGACCCACAATTGATATCAGTTCGTCCAAGAGGGACTACGTCTCAGAATACACTCAATTAGTGGGGGAGCCCTCTTTCATTAAGTGAAAATAAAAATGAAAGTACAAGTAAAATGATACCCTTATACCTCCATAGGCGAGAGTGCCTGTTGAGATCCTAGAAATGGAAACACCGTTGGATTCATGGCATTGAGAGGTGTGAAATCCATATAAAATTTTCCCTAATTCGACAAAGTGAAAGGACCCTGCGGAAAATGGCTCGGATCATGGTTCTACCCCCCTTCCTACACGACACTCATGGTTCCACTTGTCTTGCTTCGTTCCCTCCTGGCCTGCCCACAAGCACTTACGTAATGTCTAGTTTATATATGAAAATTTGGGCGGAATTTTCAAAAGGTCTACCATTGGTTGAATTGGTTTGGATCCTTAATGTGAGAGGGGGTCGGGTGTCCAAGCCTTACCCCCTCAGTAATAAGGCTGAGTTTGTTTTTTCATGCTCGCATTCCCATTTTAAAACAATGACGCATTTAAGATAAGGCAATGGGTACGTTTTGGGGGGGAGGGCGCATTGTGCGGCCCACCCCCATATCTTTATCGGCACCATATTTTATTTATGGTGGTGGGTTGGGGTCGTAGGAGTTATGACCATTGGCCCCACAGGTATTTAAATGCAGTAGCAATTTAGTGTGGGGGCTACGGGGTCATGATGTGACCCCTTATTTTATTGCTGGTATACATTTGGATGGGGAGGGTGGGGGTCATGGCCCGTCCTACTAAATATATATATATATATATATATATATATATATATATATATATATATATATATTATTTTTATTTTTCATATAAACCGCTATTTTTATTTTCGAAATTATTGAGTCAATTTAATCGTCCCTTAATTTTTCCCAAAATCGGGTAAAGTTGGTGGAATTCGGCGGTTGGGTTTACGCTAATTGTTGCCTCCTTAGGCTGCCACATCCCTTACGTCAACCCTTAAACTTTGACTACTCTAACTCTTTCATACGGACTTAGAATTGAGTGTTGTCTGCCTTTAATTGGAATTAAGAAAAGACGAGATCTTTAACTGACACTAAGTTTTCCACATTCGACACTTTGATTTTTGAGCCTTTGTACTTAAGCCACTTGTACTTGGACTGTTTGATCCACTCGGATCGGTTCCCCATTTAGTTCTAAATGTGGTTTCCAATCTATCATCTTTGGATGAACTAAGTTGGTTATATCACGAAAATTCATCGAAAAGACATGAGCTCGGAGACACGACTGTTGATTTAATTACTTGTTCCATGGTTGGCGATGGAAAATTTCCTTTACGACATGCTTATTCAAATTTCTAAAAAAATCTATGCGCCTCTGAATATCACCATTCTTTTTCCTATTAGGAACTAAATTTGATGCCATTTTTGAATGCCTAATAGGAAATATGATTTTGGCCTTAAGAAGTTTATTCAGCTTTCGGTTGTTGATTCTCAAGGTTTGGATGAATTTTCCTTGGTTGCATTTGCATTGGTCTATCATTAGAGATCGTGGGTATGGTGTGTTGTATAACAGTATCATAAGTTTGAGGATAGAATAATCCCAAGCAAAGACACTCTTACATTTAAGCGATCGAATAAATGATAATCTTGTGAGAGGACAAATCTAAACCTAGATTGATATTTTGAGCTTGTCATCATTTCCAAGTTACTAATTCAAATTTTAGAGTTGAACTTTACAGATTTTGGTATTAGTTCGTTTTCGCTTGTCTTTGAGATCATACAAATCTTCAATTTGACTAAAGATTTAGGTGTGTATTTCATCTTGATGTTCTAAGCGTATGTATGTTCATTTTCATCTATGATTTGTATGACCCTTATTATGTTAAAATTCACAAATATCTAGTCATCATTGGAGAACTAGCCAACTTGTGACATGATCATGAATGGATGGTCTAAAAACTAATTCAATAGAAAATCTTCGAGGACTGAATTCTTCGGATGGTATGAGTTTTGATGCAACATTTGCTAATAGATCAATGCTAGAATTTGCAATGCGGGTACAAAATAAATATTAAATGCCAAAAATTGAGATGTAAGCTCTTGGACTAATGATTGATAATGTCTTAGATGTCCAAAAAAGGCAATGGATAGTATTTCTTACCTTATAATGATGATTTCTAAGTCTCCAAAAGGCTTACCTTAAATATTTGATATTGAGGCCAATTTCTTTGTATATTCCTTGTATTAACGCCTCATATTTTAGCGTGTGCTCTTGTAAATTTTAATTCTAATGTGCAAGCTAACATGGTCTTTTCTCCTTTTGGGCTGATTAAAACACAACAAGCTCTTGCACCATCATTAGATTTGGAACCATCCAAGTACAAAGTCCAAAACAAAGTTTTAACTATTTTGGTTTATTCCTAAAGTTTGCACTTGAAAGTATATGTTTTTTTGAAAAATTTCAATATGTGAGATGAAAAGCATTGTCGAAGGAGACTTTTGTGCATTAAAATTCCTAAAAATGATTGATGAATAATTCCCAATAATATTTTTAGTGAATGCTATTGCTCATCTTCAAATTCCGAGTCCTTTGTATGTTTTAAGTGTTTTTCTCGGTCCACTCAAATTTGATTTGGCTTCCCATTGTAGGGAAGCCATATATAGACCAATCTATAGCAAAATATCCATGGATTTTTGGACCAATACATTACTTAGGAATTAAATAGTAAAATTCAGGAATATCAACTACCAAATATCCTATTATTTAATGAGACTTTGGTTGTTGAAAGTCTAATCTTTGACAAAATTGATTTCTCTAATACTTCCACTTTAGTTCTATCTGAGTTGTACAATGTGGATGACAAAATTTTGTGGAGTTATGTTCCTTGGCTGTTGTTGTCGGCATTATATTGGAAGAGGCTTGTGAGTCAATCAAACAATTATGAAGGTTTTATTGAAAATTTAATAATTCAAGAGAAAGAGAGGTGTATGTGAATTAGATCTTTCAACGTGAGGATGACATTGGTAGGATAGAATTTATTTGAATAAAATGGGTTTTTCCCATGCCTTTAAGCGACTTGAGATACCAGCAACAATGAGTAAGGTGATACAGCCACATTCGAGTTCTCTAAGTAATATTTCCTGTTGTTGTTTCGATTTTGCACAGTTCATGTAATGAAATGTTTGCCTTAGTCTTCTTCATAGCTTCCACAATATTATATCTCCATAGTATCGGTGAATAGGATCTTTGATGTAGATGGAATATTTGATGAATTTGGATTTGGGCATGGATTTTTGGGAGAGGACTTTTTACTACTTGATTTTTCCTTGGGGAGAGTTTTGAGTTTTTTACGCTTTGATTCCTTGAATGTATCGACGAGGCCATTGCTTCTAGTGCTAATGGGTAGCTTCTTGCTCTTCTTCACTTGAAGAAACAAAGTACATATTCCATTTAGTTCAGCTATTTTTTCATCTCCAATTTCTTCGTCTTCGAGTTTTCTTCTTCCTCTTCTTCTAAGTCAGACTCAACATTAGATATGGTATTTGGTGGTGAGAGTTAGAAGATTTTATTTCTCTTAAAAGATCTAAATGGCCTTTTGACAATAGAAGATTCAACAACTTGTTTCTTCATTTCAACCATTTCATTACCATATTCTTTAACACTTTTTGCGAGGCCTTCAAGATCAAAGATGTTCTGGACTTTCTTTTAGGAATCATCTTTGAAGGACACTTACTTATATTTTATATCTTCTTGAGAGATTTTCTTTTCAAGAGTGACTATGCATTTTCCACGAAAGGTTCTATTTATTATTTTATTAAATATTGTATATGTATATCCAAAAATGGCTACTGTTAGAGAGAAGATATATGCTACTCAATTTGAACATCAACGACAAAATGCAGTCACGGTAGGAATTTTATTGAGCAATTTATTGAATCTTAAATTGAAGTTTTTATCTTTTCTATACGTTTTAGCCTTAATATTGGATAATTCATTGATGAGCAATGAAATGGTTCTATCATCTCCAAACTTAGCTAAGAATTGTTTTTCAAACATATCCCAACTAGTTATAGAGCGAGGGGGTAATGAAAAGTATCGGGATAATGGCTATAAAAGTATATAGAGATAATCTAATGATCTGAAAAATAGAAGTGTTTGTATCTTTAATGCAAAGTATTCATTTCCATTAAATTAAGTGTACAAAGTGTTGTCTTGTCTTGCAAATTAAACAAAGTGTTTTGGGTAACTATTTTTGAGTTTGTAATGACGAGAGAATGTTAGAATTAAAATTACTGTTTAACATCTTGAATGAAATACATCATAGCACACCATAACGACACGACGACATGGTGAAATGAGTTCACCCCTCTAGACTGCATGCAGGGTCCAGAGCTCCAAATAGGCATGTCCTTGATATATTATGATGCTCAAATTGGTTTCTGATGAGAAACAAGCCTAAACATCTTTGAAAAAACAGAAGATGAATTCAAAAAAGACATAAATAAACTAAGTATGACGCTGGCTTCACCTCAAACAATGAGGTGTAGCCAATGCAACTCATTTCCCTCATATTTTGATGGCTCTCCAAGCTTTGAAGAAAAAATGGCTGAAAAACACCTATTTTGGATACGCAACCTATTCCAATGGCTACGGAAGTAACGAGAATAGTCGAAATTGACAGAATTTTTCAATTTGGTCCAAGTAAGGAGATATGGCCAAAACCAATTTGCCCAATATTCCCTTAACAAACTCCTCCAAAAGTGGAAACATTGCCAGGTTAGCGCTCCAAAATGAAAAATTCCCGAAAAGGCGGTCGCATAAATCACATGCATCGTTAATCAAAGATTGGTTTAAATTTAATTGGATTAAGGTTGTTTAAGCTGTTTTGACCCAAAAAAAGCATTTACGTTAATAGTGCGATTAGTGGCTAAGCCACATTTGAGTAGTTAATTAAACCCGTTTAACAAACCCCACCATTGGTTGAGTGGCAGTCACCAGGCAGCGGACATGAAGTGTGAGGCTAGCCCCATTGTCATCATCACAAATCTTTTCAAACTTCAAATATAATTTCTGACCTTAGGAGTTAAGATCTGGATGCTTGAGTTGATGCATTTTGAGCTTCGGGGGCTAGGCCACGTTCAATTCTGGTGGAGTACCAATCAAAAAATTGTACACCATTTCTCCTCAGAGCTGGCATACGTAGTGACGCCGAGACTTTAACAATAATGACCTCGATGAGCCAAAATCAAACAAATTCAAACCACCAACGAACATGATTTTGCCACTTGTCCCCAACCATTCGTCCGGATGGAATATTCCAGGGGATATTTCAAGGAATATTCTAGAATATTCAAGGAAATATTCTTTTTTTAATATTTTCAAATTAAAAGTCAACCCTGGTCAAACTATATTTTTTAAAGGTTCTGAAAACCAACCTGCATAACTTTCACATCACTGACGTCGGTTGGAGTGTGTTCAAGGCACCATATGCGTGTGATACTATCGAGTTGTTAGGTTTTAAACGAAAATTCGACAATTCAATTTTGAACATTTTTTCCACTTGGACGCAGTCACTTGATCACCTCCCAAATGGGAAGCTTTTGGACCCCAAAAGCTTTGATTCTGAGAAATTGAAGATGAGGAGACTGATTCTCCATATTCAACTTTGAACCTTGAAATCTTCTTGACTGTAAAATTGAACTTCTCATCAAAGATAAATTATTCCTTGAATCTCTTGACCATTATTTCTTTGTGCAGATGCGCATTTTATTTTGAAATTTATAAAGAACAGCAAAAGCTGAAATGCAAGACATACTATTTCTACAATGGTCAAACTTCAAAGGAAGTGAAAATAAGATTTATAAAAGCTGTCACTCATGGCAATTTTTTTCAATGAGCCATGTACTTGCGTCGAATCCCAACCAAGTTTTCTCGGCATACCAATCCTACCGATACGAAACCAACATTGACCCATATTCAAACTGTTACCCTCTTTGCTTGCATGCTTTACCTATAACTTTGATTCTTGCACCACCTTGCACCAGCACTTTGTTCCTGCTGCCCAATTGACACCAAAGGCACTTCTGCTGACATCTTGTCCTCTTGTTCCAAAGGCGACACCCAACATTGAAACATATCATCATTTACATACCAATGATAACACTGAAAGGAGAATGTACAAAATATTTTCTTAACCATCAACAATGTTAGAAAATTATATATTGTAGACAATACAACCGCAATATATGCGGAAAATAAAAGCACAAAACTTACATAAAACCGAGAGAGACACGGATATCGTGGTTCACACGGTTTGACACATCCTTTACGACGATGATCCTTCCGCCTGTATCCAAAAAAAATGAATGAATAAACCTACGAGCGGATCCTTTGTAATATCCTCTTTTCTCTCTCTTAGTCTCCCTCTCTATTTCTCTCGGGAGAATACATATGTTACAGTAGCAGATACAACACCCTCATACCAAAGAGGGTTGCACTAGGAAAAAAACCCTAAACTAAACATAACTTATACGCCCAGGCGGATCATCCGCCTAATGAACGGCCCCAGTTGACTAGAAATTACTATACTTTTACAAGGCAAATTTACATCGTTTCCCAGCCGAGGCGTGCCCCCAAGCCACGTGGGTGGCCAGCCAACCCCAGACCCCCAACTAAGAGTCGCCCCACGGCCAGCAGAGTAAAATTCCCCACCCCCGGCACACCCAGGGTGTCGTTTTCGTGGGATATACATCCAGCTTCATGAGGATCTGAATCGGGATGAAAATCGGGCTCCACCCGACAAATGTCTCCATGGGCGGTTAGCAGCAACTCCATGGCTACTTCATTTGATGGACAATGACTCACTCTTTGGACTGGTTAACCTCATCTGTGTCATCGCTCATCATGGTAATTATTGGCATTCTTGAACATACCGTTCCTTTGTTAGCATGTCTGTGGGATTCTAGCTGGTGTCTTATCTTTTCCAGCTAGCTCTCCATCTTCCAATAAATAGTATGAAATGGTACTTGAGATGTATTTGTTTAGTCTGGAATGAAATCTTGAGTTCTTTGCAAGATGAATGGCACTTTGGCTATCCTTTGTATATTTATATCATGCTTCTTCTAATTCTGTAACCTTTGTAACCAAATAATTTCTTTACTAGCCTCGTAGTAGCAACATAATCTGCTTTTGTTGTTGAAAGTGCAACAACACTTTGGATTTTAGGCAATTGGCCAGTTGTTCACACCTACGGTAAATGGTATCTGTATTGCTCCTCTTTGTTATCTACGTCTGCCATATTTGCATCAACATATCACGTAGAGCAATGTTTGAACACCAAAGCATAATGCTTGATTTTGGTACCTCTCAAATATGCGAGAATCATTTTACTGCAAACAATGATATTTTCTGGATTATTCATATGCTGCTTCTTACAACTCACCTTTGCACCAATAAATATCCCAAGCCCAGCAACTATAAACCATTGCATACATTAAACTGCTTCTTTGATGCATATGGAACTTTAGACATATAATCCATGTCTTCACAAGTCTTCAGGCACATCTCATTACCTAGGGCAAAATGGCTAGTAAGGTGTACTAAATGGTTTGCATTGTGCATATTAAAATCTTTTGACACCTTTTTTGTATGTACTCATTGAACCGTATTAATTTTCAATTTTCCCTATCTCTACTTATTCTCATACCAGAATCATTTAGCTAAATCCACTAAATGCAAATGAATTTGCCAATTTTGTTTGAGCACATTTATTTCCTGCGTATTGAACCCTACAACAAGCATGTCATCTACATACGATAACAATATAATATGGCACCCATCATTTTTGCTTTTTTAGATAAACACAATGATCAGGTAGTAATCTAGTATAACCTTGTTAGGACGCATAAACTTGTCCAAATTTTAGATATGCTTGCTTGGAATACTATTTTAAGCCATACAAACTCTTCTTTAACACTTTTTCAATTTTTCTTTCATGACCTCATATCATGCAGTTTCTTTGCATGTATATATCTTCCTCAATCTCCATGGAGAAATGTTGTCTTTACATCCCCTGCTTCCCATTTCAAGATGTAAATTTTCCATTTGCTACAAGACTTAAGATAGTTGATTGAAGTCATGTGTACTTGAGGAGAAAACATTTCATCAAAATCAATACCTTTCTTAATGCGAGCCTTCACCACAAGTCTAGCTTTGTACCTCTGTTTTCTTCCATCTTCTTCCTTGACTGTAAACCCATTTATTCTGCAATGTAGTTTTACTGCAGGGCAACCTAACTAAGTCCAGAATGCAGTTTATGCATTAGTTCATCTCTTCTTCCATGTAGCTCCACTTCTTCCTATTTTTATTTTATGTTGCTTCTTCGTAACATTCGGGTTCACTAGGAGTAGATTGACAATAAATAATATAACGAAGGAGAGTGTCGTTCGGAGGTCTGCTTATCCTAGTAGATCTTCTAACACCACTTTCGAGGTGTTTGAGGTCTTTATTCTTTGTTGTAGTCAGTTCTTCATTCTTTGTGGTTGTTGATTATTATTATTTTCAGCCATTTCTTTTTCGGTTATCTCATCAAGAACCATGTATTCCTTGCTTTCTTTCTGTTTCTTTCTACCAATTGATTCTTATACAAGACCTTTCATTCAGATATTACATCTCTACTCCTAATGATTTTATGATTTTCATAATCATATAAGCGATAACAAATCATTAACACCATATCCAATAGGGGTACATTTCTTTGATTTTGCCTCAAGCTTTGTTCTATTTTCTTTATTAATATGGACAAAGGCCTCACAACCAAGGCTTTAAAAAGGAGTAGTTTACCTTTTTACCCGTCCATGCTTCTATTACGTAATACCACCATCCAAAAGAGACTTGAGGCCCTACGATTTATTAGATAAACAATAATATTTATCGCTTAAGGTGTAAAGGCAATCCTGCATCTTGATCTCATGCAACTTGCACGCTCATGATTGTTCTGATTTGTCTTTTTGACACACCATTATTCTTGTGGTTTTCTTAGGTATCTTCTCTCTCTGATTCCATGCTCACGAGTACCTATCAAACTCTTTCTTTTACAATATTCACCTCCATTATACGATTTGAGACACTTCCAACTTCTTTCCTATCTCAATCTCAACCAAAGCTTTCCATTTCTTGAAAGTATCAAATACATCAAATTTATTTTGAATACAGCAAATCCAAGTTTTTGTAGTTGCAGCATCAATAAACGTAACATAATGAGAAGCGCGAGAGATGATACTTGAGCGGTCCCATACATCTGCATGCACAAGCTCCAATTTTTATCTTCTTTTTCTTTCCCAACTCACAGAAATCGGCTCTCTTTTGTTTTCCATAAATGCAATTTTCACGAAATCCAAATCAACATTCTTCAAACACAGCAGCAAATTTCTTCGGTGAAGAATCTTCATCCTTCTCACATGTGTAAAGACCTATGATGCCATAATGTGTCATCTTCTCTTTGGAAGTTAAAGCATTAACGAGTTAGAAATACCATTGCATAAATACAATGTACCAACCTTTTCACCTTTTGCTATTACCGGGGCTCCTTTGGTGACCTTCCAAGCTTTATATGTGAAAGTTGTCACACAACCTTCTTGCCCTACTTTTCTGTTGAAATCAGATTTTTCTTTGAATCTGGAACATGCCTTACCTCCTTTAATAGCCATTAGTTTCCATTCTGGCATTTTTACAAGAACCTTACCCATTCAGAATTTTACAAGGTTTATCATCACCCAAGCCGGACTTGTCCAAATCTCCTTGAACATAATCATGAAAATATTTCTTATCGGGTGTGGCATGGAATGAGGCCCTTGGATCTACTACCAGGAATCAATAACATTTTGAAGAAAGAATCAAATCATCTTGTAACACATCACCTATCACATTTGCTTCATGATTGTTTTCTTGTTGCGCGTCTCCTTATTTTCCTTCAGAACTACGAGTCTTTCTTTAGGTGTCCTTTATTTCCGCATTTCAGCCACACTATCCCCGATCTAGACTTGGATCTTCCTTTCTTGATTTAATACGTATCTTGAGCTCTTTCCTCTTTCCATTGTCCTTCCCTAGACTCCACACTCAAAGCATTACCCGATGTCTCATGAAGCACTCCCATACATTTCCTTGCTAAGGATAGCTACCCCGAAAGTATCATCAAAATTTAAAGTACTAGATCCGGAGACGAGTTACTAATGGCCATTACTAAATATTCCAACTATCTCGAAATGAGCACAAGAATAACAAATCTCTAACATCATCAAATTTTACCCCCTCTGAGAACTTAAGCCCCGTGGTAAGCTGTATTAAATAATTTAAATGATGCACCTTGAATCACCTTGAGCATCTTCATATTAAATAGTCGTTTCATAAGAAATGCCTTGTTTGAGGCTGAGGGTTTTTTTCATATAGTTTCACCAACGTCACCATCTCATTCCTGTTGACTGTTTCAGCCCGAAATATTGAAGGCGGCGCCATAGGCATAGCCAATCTTGTTCGAGTGCCTTTCTATCAGATATTTCCATTTAAAATTGATTTTGTCATGGGCACATCGGCTTCTTTGTTTTCTGTCAATGGTAGGTACAAATATTTCTGATATGATAAATGTATACGCATCTTCCATATTTGGGAAGTTTTGGCCGTTAAATTTCACGACCCCTAAACACCATCTTCCACCATTACTCCCCACTCGGAACTGAGAACCCTTCTTTCTGCGAGTTTTATCAACCAAATATACCTTTGAATTTGATACCGATTGTTAGAAAATTATATATTATGGAACAATACCAACCTGAAATATCTGAAAATACAAGCACACAAAACACATAAAACTAGAGACACGAGATATACGTGGTTCACCCGGTTGGAGCTCGTCCACACGAACGGCCCGATCCTTCCTTTCTGTTATCCGGCCATTATAGACAAAACCTACGAATCCCTTTGTAATATCCTCTTTTCTCTCTCACAGTCTCCCTCTCTATTTCCAACAGAGAATACACATATATTACAGTACATGGCTAATACCCTCATACAAAGAAGAGGGTTGCCTTCTGAGGAAAAAACCATAAACTAAACACAACTTCTACCGTCGGATCCTTCTGCCTAATGAATAGCTCAGATTGACTAGAAATTACTATACTTTTACAAAGGCAATTTTACATCGACTTTTTTAGCTTTGAAATTGTGCCAAAACTGACGGGGGATCGGCGGCCGGACCCCCGGTTCGGGGGCCGGCTTCGGAACCCACGGGGGGGACAAGCCCCCTCCACCCCCAGTCTGAGGTGTCTGATTTTACAGGGTATACATCGGCTAAAACGAGGATCTGTCTGAATCGGGATGAAAATCATGCTCCACACCCAACAAACAAAATTGATTTTGACTTGCATTGGCTCCAAAACCTTTTCAATTGTCATGGACTAAAGAGGTTCTAGCTGCTTCCGTGTGCTCTTGCAATAAAATATTTACCATCCTTGAACAAATAATACTTGTTCTGTAAGCGTGGAAGATCACTTTTCTATCCCATATAAAATACGGACTACCCTTTACTTACCTATAATGTCAGAGGTAACACATCTAATTCAACATAATAATTTGTTATGGCGAGCGCAAGATCTTTTCTTGAGACTGCAAATTATGTCCTTGCAAATCCATCCAAGTGGATATGGATTTGGATGAGGTGTGGTCTCAAGTTTCGGCTCTAACTTGACTAAGTCTTCGAGATGAGATTAAGCTTGTGACCCATTATCAAATATTGTGTATTTGTCTTTGTGTGTTTGGCTATTATCCTCATGAAACAACTGTCCTCCATTCATTTTGAGCTCTACGTGACGGTTTAAAGTGCTAGGCAGAGTTTGTTTCCTTGTAATCTCTTTTCAATTATGTTCCTTAGTACCATGACTGTCTTTTAGTTTCATCACACGATTCGGACCCTAAGTCTTGTTCTTCATGCAACGAGTTTTCCATTTTATTTGGCCTTATTTTTGTTTTTAAATTTCTGGTTAGACTCGAGATGAAGCTTCCCGGCAATGGTCTTCATCGTGGCTTGTTTGGAGTAGTTTTTGCAAAATAACTTTCCTTTTTCTTTCCTAGGATTTGCATTTCTTTTCCTCCTTTGCCTTTAAATTCACTATCCTCATTCCCATCAAAAAATTGTTTACCTCTAACTAGCCTCCTAAATCATTATTATCTTGAACACAAACTTCATCTAAACTAGTAGGATTGAACATAAGGATAGTATGTATAAGATACGTGTAAAACCACCTATATATTTCAACGAGGTATCTTGACTATGCAAATAAATTCCAAGTATTAAAGCCATTGTTAAACTCTTAGTGTAATCTTGAAAACTTTGTCATTTAAGTTGTCTAAAACTGCCAATTCATAAGCCTTTTTGTAAATGAGCTAATGGATAAAATTTATGCTTAATTGCGGAAAATAAATTCAGCCCATGATAAAGTGATCTTACCATGTTTTTTAATTTCATCCTTGGTCTTGGCTTCCCACCATACCAATACTTCTCCTTCCATTCTTAAAGAGGTTAACTAAATCTCGGTGTCATCTTCATGGGGTTTGTATCCTCAAGTAAACTTCCCCTTTGTCTTATCCAATTGTCAAGTTTCTCTCACATTGACTTCATCGTTAAACATAGGCAACTCAAATTTAACATAAAGCTTTAAAAATGGGCTTTTAACAATAATAGTTTTAGATTTGTGAGATTGATTCACCAAAGTTGGGGATGACGATGTAGAGGAAAGAGGATGAAGATGGGGATGGTGGATCACCATTTCCTCAGGTGTCATTTCTTTGACTTGTCATCACTTTTCTTTCCTCACAGAAGAACCCTCTTCTTCTTTCTGGATTTAGACCTTCTCCAACAAGCCTATCATTTCTTTCTTGGTAGAGTATCCTTACCATCTATGTCATGTCCTAAGCCTTTAGAATGTAGTTCCTCTTCTTTGGGATCCATATCTTCAAGAGATTCTCTCTTGAAGACATGCTGAGCTTCTTCAGTAATCTTGGAGGTGGCTCTCACGACCCTTCTTGGTTGTGGATTAATTTGTACACTAATCAAATGTCCTTCACCTCTCTTGAGTTTAAGCCTAGTAAGCATCAAAACTTGCAAACAATCGGCTATATCTTTGCAAGAAACAAATGTTTAAGGTAAAACTCTAGCTTCTAAGGCTCAAATCAGCAAATCCTATGCTCACATTGTCTGATACGAAAATGAAAGTATTTTTAATCTTTTGTGCAAAGTATTAATTTCCATTAAATTAAGTGTAGAGAAAGTGTTTGTCTTGTCTTGAAAATTAAAAGTGTTTTGGATAACTATTTTTGAGTTTATGTGTGAGGGAATGTTAATTAAAATTCTTGTTTAACATCTTGAATCAAAAATACCTGACAACATAAATTCACCATAACAACACAACAACATGATGAGGTAGTTCACCCCTCTGGGCTACATCTACCGGGTCCAAGGCTCCCAATAGGGATGTATTGATATATTATGATGCTCGGAGTGGTTTTACGGTAGAAACAAGCCTAAATAGGCTGAAAAATCTATGAAAATGAATTCGGAAGACAAAAATAAGCTAAGTGTGGCTATTTCACCTCAAACGATGAAGTGTAGCCCAATGTAGCTCCATTTACCTCATGGCCATAATGGCTCTCCAAGCTTCCACTGAAGAAAAATGCAGAAAAACACCTTTGTTGGCCTCGCAACCTATTCCAATGGCTCCATAATGTTAGAATAGTCGAAATTAGGCTAAATTGTTTTCCAATTTGGTTAAAAAATGAGGAGATATGGCCAAATAATTTATATACTCTAAACAAACTCCTCCAAAGGTGACACTTGCCGAGTTATCACTCCCATGTTAACTTCTAGGAAAAGGCGGGGCCACTATAAATCTTGCCATCGTTAATCGGGATTAGTTTAAATTTAATTAGGATTAAGAGGGTGGTTTAAACTATTTTAACCAAAAAGCACATTTACGTTAATGAGTGCGGATTAGTGGCTAAGCCGTTTAGTGGTTAATTAAACCATGTTTAACAAACACATACATTACGGTTAGTGCTTGGTCACGATCAAAGGACATGTGAAGTGTGAGGGCTAGCCCCCATTGCATAAATGCAAATCTTTTCAAACTTCAGAGCGTTTCGGACCCTTAAGTTAAGATCTACTAGATAGCCCGATTGGTAGGGCGCTTGAGCTTCTTGAGGGCTAGGTACGTTCGATTCAGTGGAGTGCCAAAATTTATTCGCTATTTCTCCTCATTTCAGCGCCGTGGTGGCCTGGGCCTACCACGTGGCAGCCTATGATAGGCAAAATCAAACAAATTCAAACCACCAACGAACAGATTCTGTCACTTGTCCTCCAACCATTCGTCAGATGGAATGGGAATATTATGGGGAATATTCTTTTTTTTAAATATTTTCCAAGTCCAAAGTCAGCCACCAATTATTTGGATTTTGAAGGAGTTCTTTTGAAACTTAAAACTGCCATAAATTTCACATACGGCGTCGGATTTAGTGTGATTCGGCACACCATAATCACATTGATGAAACCTATCGGTCGTTCAAGTTTCAACCAATTAGAAACAATTCCAATTTAAATTTTTCCACTTGGGCGGGATCACACGATCACACCTCCCAAATGCAAGACTTTGGACCCAAAAGCTCTCACGATTTATAGAAATTGAAGATGAGGAAACTGATTCTCCACTCTTCCAACTTTGAACCTTGAAATATTCTGACTTGATCAATTGAGCTTCTCATAAAGATAAATTCTTCCTTAGATCTGTTATTAAAAACATTTGCTAACTTTAGCCGAGTCATGATTCAAATTTTGAAATTTGTGAAAACAAAGCCCAGAATTCTAAGGAATACATCACATTTTTCACAATGGTCAAACTTCAAGGAGACCAAAATAAGATTCACCTTGCCAACTATCCTCATGGCGAATTTTTGCCAAATGAGCCATACTTCGTCAAATCGACCAAGTTTCTCGTATACCAATCTACTTGTCTGAAACCTTATTGACCCATGATGAACTTTGTACGCCTTCTTTTCTTGCATGCTTTACCCTCTCTTAGTTCTTTCACCTTGCACCAACACTTTGTTCTCTGCATCGATGTCGGCCACCAAAGGCACTACGCAACATGTATCATCTTGTTCCAAAGGCGACTTGCTTCGAATAAAACATATCATCATTTACACTCCCAATGATAACATGAAAAGAATGTACAAAATATTTTGCTTAACCATCAACAAAGTGTCAGTTACGACTTGCATTGACAAGCCTTTCAATTGTCTTTTGCATGGACTAAAGAAGATTCTAAGCTTCTTGATGTGCTCTCACAATAAACTCTTTACCATCCCTTAACATATAATACTTGTTCTCATGGCGATGGAATATCTTTGTTTGTCATGTATGGACTACCTTCGCTGTAATGTTAAAAATTACCACATCTAATTCAACCCAATAACTATTAATGAGTTGTTATGGCGAAGCGCAAGATCCCTTTCTTGGGGCGAAATTAGCATCATCAATACATCAGTGGATATGGCTTTGAATAAGGTATGGTCTCAAGTTTATTTCTTGACTAAGTCTTGAGATGGATAACTTAGCATTACTATCAAATAGTGTGTCTATCTTTATTATGTTTAGCTACTATCCTCACATGAAACAACTCTATCCTCCTCTCTTCATTTTGAGCTTATATGTAATGATTTAAGTGCTGAAACTGGATTTGTTTCCTTAACTTTAATATCTTTTTCCTTTATGTTCCTTAGTACCATGGCTATGCTTTTAGTTTCATCACGGTTCAAACCACGGAGTCTTGTTCCATGATTTGCAACCGTTTTCCTTTTCTTTGGCCTTATCTTTGTTTTTAATTTCTCTGGTTCAACTCGGGATGAAGCTTCGAAATGGTCTTCATCGTGGCTTGTTTTGAACAATTTTTACAAAATAACTTTCCTTTTTCTTTCCTAGAGTTTCATTTCTTTCTCCTTTGCCTTTGAATTCACTATCACTCATTCCCATCAAAAGATTGTTTACCTCTAGCCTCTAAATGTGTAGCTTGAACACAAACTTCGTCTAAACTAGTAAAGTTGAACATAAGGATTGTATGTATAAGACAGATGTGTAAACCACCTATATATTTTAGCAAGGTATCTTGACTATGCAAATCAATTCCAAGTAGTAAGCCCTTCTTCTAAACTCTTGAGTGTAATCTTGAACACTTTGTCTTTAAATTTATCTAAAACTTTCATAGAAGATTCATGATAGCCTTTTGTAAATAGATTTAATGGATAAAATTACGCTAATTGCGGAAATAAATTCAGCCCACGATAAATTTATCTTACCATGTTTTTTAATTTCGTCCTTGGTCTTGGAGGCTAGCTGAATTTGGGTGTCGTCTTCATGAAGGTTTTGTATCCTCAAGTAAACTTCCAACTGCCTTATCTAATTGTCAAGTTTCTCTGCATTAACTTCACTTAGTTAAACATAGGCAACTCAAATTTAACATCAAGCTTTAAAATGAGTTTTTTAGGTAGTTTTAGACTTTTGAGATTGATTCACGAAGTTGAGATGTGATGTGGAGAAGAAGATGAAGATGGGGATGGTGGATCACCATTTCCTCCATGTTCTTTCTTTATATTTTCATCACTTTTATTTCCTCTGAGAACCCTCTTCTTATTTACGGTTTAGACCCTTCTCAACAAGCCCCCATCATTCCTTTTTTGGTAGTGTATCCTTACCATCTCTGTCATGTCTAAGAAAGCCTTTCGAAATACCCGTTCCTCTTCTTTGGGATCCCATATGCCAGACTTCTCCCTCTTAGAAGACATGCTTGAGGCTTCTTCAATGGCTCTTGGAAATTAGCTCTTGACCCTTCTTTTTTGGATACTTTGTACACTAACCAAATGTCCTTCACCTCTCTTGAGTTTAAGCCTAGTAAGCATCAAAACTTGCAAAAAATCCACTATATCTTTGCACAAAACAAATGATGAGTAAAACTCTAGTTTCTAAGGCTCAAATCCTTAAATCACGTACTCTGATACCATCGATGAAAAATAAATAAATTTGTAATCTTGGCGCAAAATATTCATTTCCCATTAAATTAAGTGTACAGAATGTTTGTCTTGTCTTGCAAATTAAACAAAGTGTTTTAGGGCATTTTTTGGTTTGTATGTGAGGAATGTTATTAAAATTAATGTTTAACATCTTGGAATGAGAAATAAATATAAGCATAGCATAACAACGCAACAACATGATGAGGTAAGATTCACCCTCTGAAATTCCATCTGCCGGGTCCAAGGCTCCCAATGGGCATCACTGATATATTATGATGCTAAAATTGGTTTTACGGTGAGAAATAAGCACGAGCAGGTTGAAAAAGGCTGTGAAAATAATTTATAAGACAAAAATAAGCTAATTATGGCTTTTATTTCACCTCAAGCAGTGAAGTGTAGCCAAATGCAACTCCATTTCCCTCATATTTGATGGCTCTCAGCTTCCCTGAAGAAAAATTGGCTAAAAAACACCTCATTGGCCTGCAACTTTGTTCAATGGCTCTATAATGCTCATAATAGTGGAAATTGACTAAATTTTTTTCCAGTTTGAAAAATGAGGGGAATATGGCAAAACAATTTTTAATAATACCTAAACAAACTCCTCCAAAAGTGAAAACTACGCAGTTAGTGCTCCAAATAATATAGGTAGAAAGGCAAGTCCGCCATAAGTGCTGCCATCGTTAATCGAGTTAGTTTAAATTTAATTAGGATTAAGAGTAATTTAAAGCATTTAACCCAAAAAAACACATTTACTTTAATGAGTGTAGATTAGTGGCTAAGCCACGTTTTAATTAGTTAATTAAACCATGTTTAACAAACCCGCCATTCTAGTTAGCACTTGATAGCAGACACGGTTTATTTGAAGTGTGAAATTTGGCCCCCATTGCACGCCAATGCAAATCTCGAACTTCAAATACAATTTCGGACCCTTAGGAGTTAAGATCTCTTTGGATGGCAGGTCAATTAGAGGGGCGGCGAGGCAGCCAGGGCTAGCCTCACGTTTGATTACGGTGGAGTGCCAAAAAATTTATTACGCCATTTGTCTCGGCTTTGGTACCACGTGGTGGCCTCCGGGCACACACGTGGCGACCTCGATAGGCCAAAATCGAAGCAAAGTCAAGCCACCAGCAGACATGATTATGCCACTGCTCTCCATCATTCATCCAAATGGAGCCACGGGGAATATTCTTTTTTAAAATATTTTCCAAATTAAGATAAACACAGTCCGAAAATTTGGATTTTTGAAGGTTCTTGAAACTTCAAACACATAACTTTCACATACGACATCGGATTTGAGTGTCGTTCTGATGCCAATTGCGGCGGCGGGGGCTCTATCTGGTCATTGGAACAACCAATTTTGAGAAATTCAATTTTTGGTATTTTTCCACTTGGACATGATCCGTTTTTGATCATCTAACACAGTCTTCTTGAGTGACTTCATTTAAATTGATGGCTAAAATATAGTTGTGGAATGTTCTTCTTTGGTAGACCATCTTGGATTAAATTTGGGCAACCATATTTTGAGATGTTTGGAAAGAAGTATTAAGGACCCGACATTGCTAGCACGAGATTGTTCCATGGTTGGTCGGCGGTGGTGGTTGTTGTCTTGCCATGATGATAAGAGTATGGATGGATGAAGATATGAGTGGGATCTGAGTCAAAAAATGGGAGCTAACTAATTAAAACTGAAGAACTTCAAGCACCAATAGTGAATGAGAGCATTTGAAACATGTGGAGGAATGAATGGATTTGAGATGGAGAATTGGAAAAATCTCACTAATATGTTGTGATTTGGATTTCTTGATATTCCTTCGGAGGGAAAGAAGTAATGGGAAATTCCAAAGGAGGAATTCAAATTTTCTCTTAGAGAGCAGTGAAGATTCATCTAGGTTGTAAGCGAGATGAAACAAGTTCTTCGGATGGTTGAGCAATTACAGGTTTTTAGCTGAAATAAATTTGTTCTAACTTCTATATTAAAGGATCTGTTTCTGGTGATTCCAGTTGTGGCCTGAAAGAAAGTAATCTTTTGGGATCTATTATGAGATTTTGGAGTAAATGGTTTAACCACGATCTTAAAATGGTAGTTCTGGATGGAGATCTAGAAGTGCGGGAGTATACAGAGGAGAAGCTGACTATTAGAGGATGACTTCTTGGTTTTTTATCAATTTTTTCATTTCCATTCACAATTGGCCCTCCTTCTAGTGCCAAAATGTTGAAATAGAGTCTGTTGCAACAACACATGGGGGATAACTGCAGTCCAAACCTTGAAATAAGCTCCTTTACGTTTGGTATAGTGAAACAAGACTGGGGATAATGGGATAGGTTCCCAACAAAGAATTGATATGATGATGATGGGTTTGATACAAGGTGTGAAATGGAAAATGATTTTAAACTAATAAAATTATCTATTTAAGTAACAAATGCATGCATCTATTTAATCTAATATTTAACTTAATCTATACTCAGAAAAAATTAACTTATGCAATCTACAAAGAGATCTTAAGAAAAAAGATAATAATGATCATTCAATTGCTAAAAGATGAAATTGTTTGAAGATAATTATTTTGAATAAATAGTTAGGCAAAATAATTATGAAACTAAATCCACATTAGTATAAATTAATTATATACTCAACAAAAATTCACAGCTAAAACATCATGCAATATTGCTTTAATGAAAAACTATAATCAAATTTCATACACAATACAATATAAAGTTTATTGCTAAATCATAAATAGAACTCATCATGGGAATAATAATTACGAGATATGAAAAGGCTATATTCATGAAATCATAATGTTGACCTTCTCTTCTTTTCAACCAAATACACTCTAAGGAGTACATAAATGAAAATTTAGTAAAGTGTGTGATCTTGAGGAAAATCGAAGATCTTGTTCCATGTATTTCATGAAAGAATCACCAAAGTACAAAAATGAAAGCTTTTGCAAAAGCGTTTTGATAAAATCTGAGACCCATCTCTAAATGCATGAGAGGTTTAAATAATATTACATATGTATGAAAACTAGAGATTTATAAAAATTTGAGAGGTTTCAAACAACCTTCTCGAGAATACGAGAATAAAAGATAAAAACTAAAATAAAGATAATAGCGTGCTTGATCATCATGACGATTCTTCCTTTCCATTGAGCTCTTCAGTTTGCGGATAATCAACATAGGCTTCACTTGGGATGACTGTTAAAATTTGGATCTTAGTTGTCCTGTGAATACAACATCGTGAAAGTGGCACCATCTTTTGAGTGAATTAGTTGAACAACATGGCTATCTGCTTGTTAGCCACCTATAATATTTTGAAACCACCAAAAGGTGGCTAAGATCTTTTAATTTGCAAAGACAAATTTTATCACTAAAAAATATTTGGCTCTTGAAGACTCGCCTTGGAATCTCATGCCTCTTTTGTCCAAAAATCTTCATCACTTTCCCTATTTTAATTCTGTTGATTTCTGTAAGCTATTTGAAAGAAACCATCATTTTCCCTTTCTCCCACTCCTCGCAGACGGCCATTTTACTCCCCTTTCTCCATATTATTTTCCTACTTTTCATAAGTTTCTCCTTCCCATTCATGAGAATCCTCGACATGGTTTTAAAACCTCTTTTGAAATTTTGTGCGAAACCCCCAAATCCATTTTAAAACCTTGAAATTTTTTACAAAGAACAAAGTTTAGTTACTATGGACCTAAGCCCCTTGGGCACAAGCCCTAAACCACTTCCCCACCATACACTTTGGAGTCACGGAACCACTTGCTAATAGATAAAGCGCTTGTCGCATCGAAGAAAGAATTGAAGACGCAAGTCTTTTCCATGAAAGTTTCGGTGCGATTGGCCTTATTGCTTAAAACTTTGATCGTATCGAAAGGAATCGACGCAAGTCTTTGCCATACTCCAAAAGTTTGAATTCATGGTCGCCTTAACAGCAAATCTAGATCACATAGTTTATTTTATATCCGATGAAAGCCACCGCCTCCGGTGCTTAAAGCATTGTAAATTTTCATTCTTGTTACCTTTCCTTTATAAAACCAAGAACCGCTTATCCAAATTTCAAATTAAAGCTTGAAGTCACATGTTAAATATAAAATGTTTGAATTAAAAGACACGTCAGCCTTGATCGTAATCGGAAAATTTCAATGGGTTGATCGAAAAGACCGAACCCGCGGTTTCGATTGCGATTGGGTCCACAGCCGATTTCGATTGCGATTAGGCCGCCGATTTCGATTGCGATTAGGCACTTGATTTCGGTGCGATTGAGCCCTTGATTTTGATTGCGATCCTTGATTGAATGCGGGCCAGTCACGTGTCCGGATCGGACGGCAAACTCTTTGTTTGGTCAATTTAGTGTGTCTGAATTAGCTGCATTTAATTATCAAATCAGAGTCGTGAAGTGATGATGCGAGCGCACCCTTAATAATATGAGAATAACCTCTTTCTTAACTTTTTGTCGTTTGTGGTCTTTCTAATTAAAATGGAAATTCTAAAGTGAAAAGCAAGCTTGGTTATATTTGTTCAAAGAGTGATTTCCCCTATAATGATTTACCAATCTTGAAACTTTTAAGCAAATTGAAATTACAATGACAAAGACTTGAAAAGAAAGTAAAAATTAATACTACTGAAATGAAAATCTTGCTAATCTAATGAATCAAACAAGCTTAAATGAACATGGCTTAAACTATTCTTGCGCCAAGCTGAACACAAAAGAAACTTCAGCTTATGGAAATTCAAAATTGCAATGAAATAAATCTAAATCGAGATTACATCAATTCATTTTGACCCTTCATCATTAGACCCATTATGACTTGCGAGTAATCATAAACAACGCCATAGCGATATTAATTGCAATTAAACTAATACTAAAACAACACACATAATTCAATCCCACGCCCTTGATCCAGTGTGGCTTTGTTTCAAGCGAAGATATCGCCCTTGATTTAATATATCTAAATTTGCAGAAAAGGAACTAATACTAAACTACACATTTCATCCTACGGCCCCTCACCATCAGTCAATTTGTGGCGGAGAGTGGCGAAGGCGCTATAGCTGACTTAATATATCTAATTTACTGCGGAAAGAAACTAATACTAAACTACACATTTCATCATCGCGACCCCTCACCATCGATCCAGTGTGGCTTTAGATAGCAAGAAGACACTATGATAAGCAATATATTTAAATTTAACTATTTGAATCAGATAAACAAAAGCCAGAAACATACAAAACAAGGAAATCGAAGTTAAACAAAAGATGTGGAAAAGAAAACTAGCGATTAGAATAATCTCGATTTCATCATTATGAAATACTATGAAAATGCCTGAAATTTGTCTACCTAAAACACGCACAAGAAAACGTCGGTGATTTAGCAATCATAAAAACATGAAGAACCAAAGATGCAATGGAAATTAATGAACGAAATGAAGCAACTATGAAATATGAACATGTAATGAGTTATGATACAATAGTGTTTAAAAGAAATGAAATGAAAAATATATACATTAATACCTGGAGACATAATTTGACGGGGCCCTCTGTGACTTTGGTAACGATCCTCAACACAAATTAAGTTGAAAACGAGTTCTTCACATTAAAGAAATTCATCCAAGACTGGTAGTATTACGGCTCAAGGCCAGGCGTAATCACTACATAACAAAAATACGCACATCAACTCCATGACTATGATCAATAACAACTATCAACTAACTCTACGTGCGTATGCAAAACGCTCTTTATAAATGACAAATGTAAGCTACATTCTGAAGTTTATGATAGCGACGGCCACGTAGACCATAAGACCCACGGATATAGGAGTATGGCCATGTTGGAAAGCGGATCTATGGAAGGTGGGCGGCAGATTCAACTCCGAACACACGGATGTCAATTAACCTCCGCAGAAGCTTGGAAACGGCCGTATGGATGTTTATATGCCACGAAGCAATCCAGCCGATGCATAGAACTCCACAGTTGGCTTCACGTGGATGGCTTTGACATGACACCTCGCTGACAAATTTACTTGAACCAATAGGACACGAACCATGTCCTTGTCATTCCTAACACTGCCCATGTGGCTCGTTTGTAACCAAATGGTACAGCATTGATTTCCGTCATTTAACGGAAATTTGCGTGGTGATAGTTTATGGAAGTATATAGTAAAATCTAAATCAAATAGAAAACACACAAACCATAATTAAAAACCATATTAGATACCTTTTGCACATGATATTAGCATTATTTTGGTTGGAGTGATGAAAAATATGGAAAAGTGTATGGAAAGACAAATTCGGGACTCAACATACCCCCAACTGTGAGGTATTTGCATGTCCTCATGCAATAAAATTTTGATATTCTTTGTTCAATTCATAATGCCTTATTTCAGTAGCCACATCTAACACATACTCTCTTCTTCTTTGATGCACTTAAACAGTACAGGTTTCTTCATTAAGCTTTGAATTTGATATTTACAAGTGCTCTTGCTCAATTTTTATTTCCTTTTTACTTCTTATTCTTCTTTTACCAAATACCCAGTAACATAGTATTGCTCAAAGTAACAATCCATCAGTTTGCCTTCTCTTTGAGTGTTTCATTTTCATTTTGATATGCGGTTCAACTCAAACTCAAAATCTCTGTTTAATAGGCCCAGACAAGTCATCCTGCAATGTATGAGGCTGAGTAGAAGAGGTACTTGGACACATTGGCTGCCTTCTCGGGATTCTATATAGTCATAGACCTCCTGGCATTTGAGGTCTGCCAGATGTCTTTTTCATTCGATTTGTCCTCAAATCTTGCAAGGGAGAATTATGTTCAAATTTGGTGAGAACTTTCATCAATATTTTCTTTGAGAATAAGATAGATGCGCTCATTGTCGATTGGGAGTGAAAGGAGTCGGGTTCACTACTTATGCAAATAGACTATTCTTGATTGGAAGTGATGGAATGTCCCTCACCCAAATCAATGAAATGAGGACTTTTTAATTTGTGTTTTCTCAGTTTTCATAAACTGCTTTGCTTCTCCTCATCTTTGTAGTACACTACCCTTTTGTTCTTGTTTTCTGTTTTTGCCTTCTTGGATAGGAATGGCTTGTTTTTTTGAAGAAAAATTAATCTTTCGAGATAGAACTTGGTGATCTTCTTCTTCGAAGAAAAGTTTTATGGACAACCTCAATAATTTCTTTCCCTTTTTTGATATTATTGGCTTCTTTAGTTTTAACTTCCTTCTTCTTCCTTTTTATCAATCTTTCTTCCTATCATTTTTCTTCATAGTAGTATTAGAAATTATCTTGGATTTCATCTACGTGCTTTTCCCTTCTACTTCTTTTCTTTGTGCTAACTCTTAGAACTTCTGTGTAGAGAACCTTGAGTTTCAACATCCATTTCTTTCTTCTACTCCTTCTAATTGGATTACCTTCGGGAATTTCTGAGTTCTTCAAAGAAGTTTCTAGCTTGGGTGTTCCATGTATCTTTTACGTCCTTTAGTTCCTTTTCAATCAGAATTTTTATAAGCCCATGATGATATAAATGAACGCTCTACATCTCTAAGTGTTTTGATGTATTTCTGGAAACTATTGAATAGGAAGTAAGGAAGATTGAGAGTTTGGTTTTCGAAAATTCATCAATATCCTAGTATGATACATGTACATAGAGCCAAAGCGGCCTTCACATGTGATAAATTTCTGAACAATGAGTAATAAAGTGGCCCATTCATCTTTTATTGCATGCACGAGGGGATTCCTCTTTTGAAAACGGTGATATCATACTGTGATTCCGAGAAATTGTTCTCCATGCCTCATCAACGATACTTTTGTTTTTGAACCAGCGTTCTCCTTCACGGAAAACTCTTGTGCATTTTGCTGCTATCGATGCTTCATTAACCAAAAAACTTGAGGTCTCCACTTCTTAACCGAGGCCATCAAATGATCTTACCGTAACTTTGTGCTCTCTTTGTGGTAACCTTGAAATTTTGGATAAAACACAGCCATTTTAACTTTCCTCTCGGCATCTCTTTTGCTTGTAAAATCCCTCTATGAACTTTGGTCCTTCGGCCTCTGTATAATAATTTTCCCATTTTATTTCTCTGTGCTTCTGAATGCCTCTGTGAAAGTTTAAGTGGAAATAGAGCTTGATGGAATACGATCTAATGCTTTATTAGGGGCGTTATCACAAAGCAGAGATGAACACCATACATAGAATGGAATATTTGTGGGTGAATATCACGAGAATGAAAGTGAGCAAGGAATGAATGGAGATAAACGGTGAAATGAGTAAGTGAGGTTTTGTAAACAGCGGAAGAAAACGACAAAGAAAGTTAACAAAGCATAATGCATTGACAGCATTTGAATTTTGGTGTTGTGTCATAAATATGAACACGTTTCAATCAACAGTTATGATTATGCGGCTTACGCCAGAGTCCTTTGTCAACTCAAATCGATATCATTATCTAGGTGGGATATTTGAACATGAGTGAGAGTCGATTTCAATAATGAAACGTTTGTGAATAAATGCAAGAGGATAACATGTCGTGGAAGTTGCGGGATTGTCAAGATAATCATTGCGGCGTTATGGGTAGAGCTCATAGTTTAAAATTACATAAAAATGTGTTTTTCGATACTATTTGAAATAAACTTTATTCATACCTTTGGAATCCTTGCTTTTGCCCTTGGTCCTCAGCGATTGATCTTCATTAGTGTCTTGAATGTCCCATTGATCCTCTCTTGCATTTTATTTCATGATTTATGCGAAAATAACAACTAAGCATGCATCTTTTGAAAACGAGTAGTAGCATTTAGGAATCATGCAGTACAACGGCCAGGTCGGTACGGAAGCTGAGATCATAAATTTGCGAGGCTGACCTGACTATCACTTGGCTGAAATGAGTAACAAATGAAAAATGACCCGGTGAAAATGGTCATAAAAGGATTTTTATTGATGGAATGGATGAAATGAAGTGGAATGAAGTGTAATGAAGTAAAATGAAATGAAATGAAGTGGAATGAAATGGAGTGGGTGAGATGAAATGAAATAAAAATAGATTTTGGAAAATATAGGTGTCGGAGTGTCCACGATTTTCACTCCATATTTTCTGTATAAAACTGCCAATCAATGATTGGTTTTCGGGCTTATACCATTTTTTTTTCTCTTTTTTTTTTTTTTTTTTTTGAAAAACAAAAGCTGGCTTGGTAAGAAGAAGGTTATTTCTCTACTAGCACAGTCTGAGAACTTTCTTGAAACAACTTGACAAGAATCCTCTTTGAAAGTGGCTTATGATAAACTTTCAATCTATGGCCATTCACTAAAAGAGAGGTTAGCTCTATCAAATGGTGTGATTCTTCTGACTCCATTGTTAAAGATCTTGTCAATCTCATATGGCCCAAGCCAATGAGTACGAAATTTCCCTTGAAAATCTTTAAACTTGGAGTCAAATAACAATGCCCAGTCTCTTCTTGAAACTTCCTCTCTTTGATATATTTGTCATGCCACTTAGTTCTTTGATATTCGGCTTAAAATCAGTTCTTAGAATTGCTTCTTGTCGATCTCATCTAGCTCATTCAATTGCTCCATTCTATGCTTTTGGGCTTCTGATAAGTCCATTCCCAAGCTGACTGTATCTTAGCAGAGTCTTGACTTGGAACTCAATGGGGAGCAAGACTTCTTTCCATAAACAAGTTCTGTGGGAATGTTTTGTTGTATTCCTCCAACCTTGGATTACGTAGGCCCACAAGGCACGGAAGCCTTTTACGCAATCTCTTCTATGTAGATGAGCAGGTTTGGTGATGATACTTTCAGAACTTGTTTGTGGACTCCACTTGACCATTTGCTTGTGGATGGTAAAGGTAGATCTTACGTACTTGATTTTATATTCTTCCATCAACTTCTCTGTTGATGTGATTGGCTCCCCGATGCATTACAATTTCTCTTGGAACTTGCAAGCGAGTAAAAATATCCTCATAAAGAAAATGAACAAACTGAATTTTTAAATTTGATTACTAATGCTTTAGCTTCTACCCATTTAGTAACATAATCGTGCAAACCAATATATACTTCTTTTGCTTCGATGGTGGATTAATCGGTCCAATGAAATCTAAAGCCCACTGAAAAGGTTCAATGAGTACGTGTTTGCGGTGGCATTTCATTTGAAAGGGTAGGTTTCTCTTTGGCAGCTATCACACCTTATGACATATTGTTTTGCATCTTTGAAGAAGAAGGCCAATAATATCCCCAGGAAAAGGATTTTATAGGCCGTCTTTATCATAAGTGTCCGCCGCATGGTTCATCATGACATGCCTTAAGAATATCGAAGACATTTCATCTTCCTGACATCTTGATCACAAAGATGCAGCCTGTTTTAAACAATTCGTTAGAAATCCATGAATATCTTGAACTCTCCACAGACCATTTTTTCGTTTTCTCTTGAAATAAATGTGAAGGTAGTTTCCACGTAACCAAATAGTTAGCAATATCGCATACCAAGGGGTCTTAATAATTCACGCAAACAAATATTCATCGGGAAACTTATCTTCCTACGGGAGAATCTTCTTTAGTATTTTGAATTCTAGACTAAGAAATCAGCTACGTAATGCATTTTCTAGTCTATCCCAACCATGATAATATTGAATTCTTGCAAAAGTAAAAGCCATCTTGTCACTCTGCCATTAATGCTGAGGTTTTTGTTCATTAAATATCTAATTACTTGAAATGGTCGGTATGAATAAAAGTTTCATAGCCTGTTATGTCAATGTTTAAACTTATTAATTGCATGAATATGACTAAGAATAACACGATCCTGATGCATAATTCAATATTTCTGTGGGGAGACAAATTTTCTTGGTGTAATAAATGGCATAAGGAATTAAATCTTTTGACCCAACACGGCTCAAGAGCATGCTCACAAGCATACGTAGAAATATGGAAAGGAAGTTTCCAATTTGGTCCTCTCAAGATAGGTGCTTGAGATATTCTTGTTTTCAAAGTTTCAGCCAGTTGACAATCGGATCCCATTTAAATTCTGATCTTTGTAAGCAACTTGAAGAGTGGAGAGTGCTATTTTAGTGAAGTTTTCTATAAATCTTCTATATTAGCTTGATGGGAAATCTAGAAAAACTTCTAACATCTCTTTGTAATTTGGAATAGGCAACTTGGAGATGACTTCAACTTTGATCTATCAGCCTTAATTCCATCTCCTGAAATATGATGTCCTAAAACAATCCCTTCGGTAAACATCATAAGCATTTTTCATAAACCCAATAGAAAGGTTTGTTTCTTTACATCTTATGAGAACTTTTTTCAAATTTTCTAATGCCTCTTCAAATGAATTACCATAAGCTGTAAAATCATCCATATAAACCTCCTACACAATCATGAGTTAGATCAGAAAAAATTTCAAATCTTGCTCTTTGGAATGTTCTTTGGTGCATTACATAACCCAAAAGGAAGCACTCGGTAGGCAAAAGTTCCCCATGGACAAGTAAATGTGGTCTTATCGATCTTCGGTGCTACACAATTTGATTATAGCCACTAAAACCATCCAAAGTAGTACTTTTTTTGCTAATGTATCTAATACACAGTCAATAAAAGGCAAAGGAAAGTGATCCTTCAAAGTTGCTTTGTTCAGCTCCATGTAATCAATGCATATACTCCATTTACCATTCTTTTTAATTTATAACAAGGAGAAACCCATCGGCTATAAATTGGATGAATGAAGTTTACATTGAGAAGTTTTTGGAGCTATTCTTTCCACTATCTCCCTAAGATTTGGATTTCCCATCCTTCTTTGAGGTTGTCTGATTGGTCCTCTTATTTTCCTCAATATAGATATGATGGATGCAAGTCTTGGGATCAACCTAAACAATTGTATACTCCCATGCAATCGCATTAGAATGTTTTTGCAAGATTCAGTTAAGTCTTCTTGTTGTGACTTCCGGATGTTAATATTCAATGTCTTTTGCGGAAAAATCTCCAAAAGCAGAATTACCAAATATTTACATAGAGTGAGAGACATTTGTCTTGATGATAAATATTCTATGTCAGATTCCATTGGCATTGTGTGGGGTCATATTACGGAAGTTATCTCCAAAATTTTTCTAGTAATGATGAGAATTTGACTATCCTCACTAATTTCAGTAGTAAAGAGCTGGAGTTGTATAGTGTTCTCATCATCGACCATTCATTGTCTCCTATTCACATAATTGCTCTTATGGAGGATACAATTGAATTTCTTTGTCGAATTACCATTAGAAATGTACATGTCTCCGGATCTCTAGCTAATAAAAGCATCGTGTAGCCAATAGGTCTTCCCTAAGATAATTGGATGTCCTCCTAGATTGCTTTGAAGTCAAAATCATAAAGTCATGGATATTCCAAAGAATCTAAAGTAAAATATCATCTAATACACCATCTTGGTTTAATAGCAGTCGATCTGCAAGTTGCAATGAAGTAGGTGAAAAAGAAGGTTAAGGAAGTTTAAGCATTCCATGATTTGTCTACTCATAATGTTGATGGCAGCCTAAAGTCAATCATGTGTTTGATTTCTATCCCATTTATATGTGTCTTGACAATTGGACTTCCTGGATCTACATATTTACGCATGGCAATTTTTCCCATCATAATGTCTGCAATCTTTCCTGCAGTGGATTCTTCTTGTGTCCTTTAGCTTTCTTCTGGTCTTTTGAAACTCAACTCCTTTATGGTTTTTGCTAGAATAGGAATTTCTCGAATGGCTTGTAGCTTAATGGAATCTTGATACAAACATTCTTCAATTCATCTAGAAAGTCATAGTTAGGCAACCAAGATTTGTTTTTCCACCCCTTGTCAATTTACTTAGTCTTCCAGGAAAGGAGAGGTGTAGATGAAAGTCTGAGTTGCTCAGCTTCAGGAGTTGTGGATGTTAGCTTTTCTTTTTCTTTTTGAATTTTTGAATTTTTGAAAAGTTCTTCCCTCGGAGCCATATTGACTTGAGGTCACTCTAGAGGTATCTTGCTCTTGAATGTCTATGAGAGGTTTTTCTAAAACTCTACGGATGCGGGTTGTACATCGTTCAGAGGAACAATCATATAGGTAGGAAATTGTTGTCCTTCTACCATATAAGTAGTTTGAGGATTCTTATTGTTAGAAGTTGGCAATGCATTTGTTTGAGTTGTCTTCTGTTGGTATGGGAGCATGAGTTGAGGATTTGTATTTTGTTGAGAAGGTTGATGTTGTGGAAATGGCAATGAAAGTTATTGTGGATTTTGGCTTGGAAATTGTGGAGCTTGTTGATTTTGAAAAGATGGAGGATATTGATAAAATTGAGCAAATCTCCCATAAGGATTTTGCATTCCTTGTACCCATGGCTGATATGAATTTTGATGTTGGGGCCAAGGTTGTTGCCAAGGAGTCCAATTTGGTGGGGTTTGAAAATTCATAGGGTTATTAAACCCTTGAGATTATTGTCCACTGCCAAGGTCTCCTTGCGACAAAGCAGAGAGATTCTATTGAATTTGGATCTTCTTGAAAAACAGATTTGAGTCCGAGAGTTAGAAGGACAATCCTTGATCTCATAGATTTTCTGAGCAAATCATACATGTTCCCCAACTTTTGCATCAAGGGACATTCCCTTAAAGCATGTTTCTTTCTACATTTCGGACAAAAGATGGCTAAAGAAGAAATGTTTGTTTACCGCTGCCTTGTTTTGGATTTTAAGGGTATCTAGTTGTTCACTAGATTCCTAAGATATCAGTTTTAAACTCATCAAGCATATTACCAATCTACGCCCCTACTTATGCAGTCAGTTGCGGATTTTTTAGCCCTAATAAGAGAAGAGATCCCTAGGCCTTTTTCCGGTTTTAGATTTTTCCCCTTGAGAGATGGATACATAGTGCATTTATATCATGAAATGGGAGCTGAGAAATGTCTCCTTTCCCCATCATGTTTAAATGTCATCCATTCATCTCTAATGGCTTTTTAATAGGAGAACTTTCAAGGTTTCATTATCTAAGTTGCTCATCTTTGCTCTTTTCAAGTTGTATTGAAATCTTTCAATTAAGTCTTCCAATTTTCATCTTCTTTTTGCATCATTTTGAATACCTCATCCTTGTGATTGGTGGGCATACAATAATCCAAGTATCTATCCAAAAATGTTTGTTCCATATCATTCCAAGTCACGATAGATTGAGTGGCTAATCCCTGAACCATTTCAAAGCAGATCCCTTCAAAGTTGAAGGAAATAGTTTGAGTTTTGAGAATCTTCCATATAGTCATAGTTCGGCACACTACTTCAAACTCAATGAGAAATGTTTCGGGATCCTCACTTAGTAATCCATAAAATTTAAGGGAGAAACAGAGATGGTGAAATATTTTCATTGCATGAGTTTCCTCATCAACTATAGGGAATCCAAACGGAACCCAGCCTATTTCTCTAGTTATTTCATACACCATTGTTATCTTCATTATCTCCTCCTCCTACTGCCTCCTACTCTATTTATTACTTCTCTGCCATGATAGTTTCTTTAGAGTCCTTATAGTCCTCTAGTTCTTCTACCAAGAGGATGAGAGAAAGTTTCTTTGTTTTCTAAGTGGGTTTAGTAGGTGGTATAGAGGAGAATCCTCTAATTCGGTTGTTCTTTGACTTCCAAAAATATTAAGGCTAGGGTAGATGATGGTGATCTGGTCTATGCCTTGAAGAAGATGGAGTTATGAAAATGGAACTCTTGGCTTTAGCTATAAACCTTCCCCCTAGAATCTCTTGCTCTATGCATGTCATTTTTTATTTATTTTTTTAAAAGTTGGGCTAATAATTCTCTTTACGATCTTCCGGATCACGCTAGGTGCAAAGAGAGAGCATACTTAAGTACTAAGCCAATAACTCTCTTTTCGATCCTCCAGTCACACTAGGTGCAGAGGAGAGCATGCTTCCAAAGAAGTTATCAAGTTTTCCCTTCTTTTATGATTTTATATATATATATTTTTTAAGAAATTGGCTACCTAGTTACACTTCCCCAAACAGCAGCGCCAAAATGTTTAATTAAATTTAGTACATCCTAAATTCTTGCATTTAATTGTCGTAGGGAATAAATGGTGATAAGTGAGCGCCTATATGTACAAGATAACCTCTTTCTTAACTTTGTGGTTGTGGTCTTTCCTAAAGGTAAAATAGGAAATTCTAAAAAAGTGAAAAGCAAGCTTGGTTATATTTGTTCAAGGAAGTGATTTCCCCTATAATATTTACCAATCTTGAAACTTTAAAGCAAATTGAAATTACAATGACAAGACTTGAAGAAAAGTAAAAATTAATGCTATTTCGAAATGAAAAATCTTTGCTAATCTAATGAATCAAAACAAGAAACTAGTGAACAGCGTAACTATTCTTCTTGGCGAACACAAAAAGAAACTACGCTTATGGAAATTCAAAATTGCAATGAAATAAATCTAAATCGAGATTACATCAATTAGTTTCGACCCTTCATCATTAGACCGGCTAACATTGCGGAAGTAATCATAAACAACTTGTGTAAGCGATATTTAATTTGCGAAAGTAAACTAATACTAAACCATACACACATAATTCAATCCCTCGCCATCGATCCCAGTACATTGGCTTTCGAATGCTTGAAGATGTCATACATGATTTAATATATCTAAATTTGCGAGAAAAGGTATGCCAAACTACACATTTCATCATGCCGACCCCTCACCATCGAGTCCGGTGGCTTTCGGAGGTAGCTGAAGCGCTATGAGCAGCTTAATATATCTAATTTTACTGAAGGAAACTAATACTAAACTACACATTTCATCCCCTTTTAACCCCTCACCATCGGTCAATTTTGTGGCTTTAGAATGACTTGAAGACACTGAGTAGCAATATATTTAAAATTTAACTCTTGAATCAGATAAACAAAGCCAAACATACAAAACAAGGCCGAAGTTAAACAAAAGGCTGTGGAAAAACTAGCGACGGGGAATAATGTCGGTTTCATATCATTAGCCAAAATACTATACAGAAAATGCCCGGTACAATCTACCTAAAGCACACAAGAAAAGCGATCGAGTGATTTAACAATCATAAAAACATGAAAGACAAGAATGCAATGGAAATTAATGAACGGAAATGAAGCAACTATGAAATATAGACATGTAATGAGTTATGATACAATGGCTGTTTAAAGAAATGAAATGAAAAATATATACATTAATACAGAATATAAATTTGACAGGGGCCCACTCCTAAAGCTGGTAACGATCCTCAACACAAATTAAGTTGAAAGCGAGAGTTCTTCACATTAAAAAGCAATTCATTACGGTAGTATTACGTCTCAAGCTGATAATCACTACATAACCATCACATCAACTCTTGGCTGATCAACTAACAACTATCAACTAACTCGTGCGTATGCAAACGCTGCTTTATAAAGCAATAAAATCTTTCAGCATTTCTGAAGTTTATGATAGCGATGACACGTAGACCACTAAGGCCACGGATATGGGAGTATGGCCATGTTGGAAACGGATCTATGGAGAGTGGGCGCTTGAATTCAACTCCGGAGACTTTACTGAATGTCAATTAACCTCGCAAGCTTGAAACGTAGTATGGATGTTTATGTACCCACCAGCAAGTCAGTGACATAGGAACTCCACAGTTGACTTCCCGTGGATGGCTTTGACAGGCTTTCTTTGACAAATTTACTTGAACCAATAGGACCGAACCATGTCCTTGTCATTCCCTAGCACACTTACCATGTGGCTCGTTCCTTAATGGAGCACAGCAACATTGATTTCCACAAAATAGGTAATTTGTGGAAAGTTGCGGCTAACGGAAAGTGACAAGTTTGTATTTAATATGAACAAAATCTAAATCAAATAGAAAACACACAAACATAATTAAAAACCATGTTAGATACCTTTTGCACATGATATTGACAATTTTGGAGGTTTGGGTGAGTGAAAAAGATATGGAAGAAGTACATGGGAAAAGACAAATTCGGGACTCAGCAAACTACTCCTCCTTATTCTTCTCCCACTATCCTTTTTTCCTTTCTAATGCAGATATCCACCGTTGGTTGCCTTCATCCGACGGCTTTGCTCCTCCCCCACCATCTGAAGCAGTTTAAACCTATTTCCGTAGGATTTCTTAACTATTTTTGTGTTTTGTAGGCGTTTTAATGGATTTCCATTGTTTAATGAAAGAAAGCCAAGGGTTGGGAAAGACGTTTCCTGCGCCTTCGAGCTGTTAAAGAGAACCATCTGCGGGGTTTCGCTCCATTGTTTTCTCAATGCTTCATGGGCATTGATGCCTTTAAAAAGCCCAGTGCGGCCTGCACATCGACAAGACACTGTTTTAATTCAAAAACAGTTAAAGAGTATTAGTTTGAAGACAGAGCACAGCAGATGAATATTGAAGACGGTTTTTATGGGGATTACGGCTAAGACCGTTATCAAAAGCCTAATCCCCAATCTAAAACACAGTTTAAAAGAAAATCATAAATGTATTGATGACAGAAAGGTTTCCACCACTTCAACTAAGACGAATTGATTCCTCAACTACTACAAAGAGCCACCTGTTGCCTCAAACCTTTCAAACAGAGGCCGAAGTTATTGATTCAGGGAATATCTGCCTCCAGCGCTATCAAGAAGTTAATTCTGCCAAAGGAGTGTAATAGAAAATAGCTGCAGAGTTGCTCCGGACGGAACATAGAGCCTCAAAGTCAAATAAAGCTCCCGCCGAGCTTTGATATTAATTGTAAAACATTAATACAGTGATCCACCTGTACACTTCTCCATCGAACCCTTCAAGAGACCGAGAAGTCATTTAATCTGTATTAATGGTTCACGAGATATTTTTGTTAGTTCTCACCTCCTCATCTTCCTATAAGTACTTCTGCATAAGATGAGAAGGTTGGTTGATGTTTGATCACAAGTTGTAATATTGAAACTCTCTGAAATAAATATACAAGTCTGTTGAAGTTGAAAATAATTTGGAGTCTTGGATGTCTTGATGATGCCGTTGCATATCTGTTCCTGATAAGGCTCTATCATTTGATCCATGAGCTTGGCTGTTGGTGAAGTGCTCTAAACTGTTAAATGTTTTTTCCTTGTTTTCATTATGTTCCATAATTTCTTACTACAGTAGGCTGAAAGTTTTAGGCTAAGAAATGACTCCTGGAAGCACCTTAGACCTGTTCACCCTTCACTGTTTTATGTTTTCTTCTGCTGAAGTATTTTAGAGACTTTAAACCTTCTCTTTAGTCTTCATGCTCATTTATTTCCTTGATAGCTCAAATAGTTGGTTTCAACATGTTATGGTTCTCCCTGCTTGTCTGCCATCACTTGAAAGCCGTTATTGAAATTTCCCTTTGAAGTACCATTGTCTTAAGTTAACCAAAGAGGTCGGTTTTGATCTTACCCTTTGCCCCTGCTTAAACAGTTGTTTTGAAGGTCTTTATAGTTGCAAACACAGATGTTAGTTAGGTGTTCCCTCTTCTATGAATGCAATTATCAGTGAATCTTTTATGTTTTCTAAATCCTTTAAAATAAGATCTTTGAGGAAATAGGGTGTTCCCCGAATCTTAGATTTCATTTTAGAAGTTGTCTTGAAATCATTATTTTCTTAAAGAATGTTTGTAGAATTTATGGTTAGCCCTGTCTATCAAATATCTCTTTATTGATAAGTCATGTTTCTCAAGTTTCCTTTGTTGAGAATTAAATTTCTTTTTCCAAACCATTAATGTCCATCTCATTCCAAAACAAAGGATCCTGTGGCCAAGTTAGATTTGCCCTTTGATATCCCATATCCCTTGAAGAGTTTGTCATGATCTTATTTTGACTCCATTTCCCAATGAACCGGATATTTCCTCTTTCTGTCTATCTTTCCTAGACCTTTCATATTCTGCTGTATCAACTCAACCCAACCAAACAAACATCTGCACGTAATAACTAGTCTAAAATCCATAACCAAAGCAAACAAGATAAACCTTTGCAAACGAACATTTGAGAGATCCCTCTCTGAGAACAGGAGGACTAGATCCTGGAACTCTAAAGATTGGTTCTGATGTTGCCTTGTCTTTTGATTTGCCAAACTGTCAAAACACAGGATACCAACATAATGGAGATCACGGTGGGACCTGCTGAGAATTAGAGGTTTGCGAAACCTTTCCTTCAACTTTAGGTCCAGTATAACATAAGTAACTTTCTTCAAGCACTGCCTAACATAATGGCAATCATGATAGGACTCTTTTGAATCAATGACAAACTAAGTAACCCTTAGGATTCCTTTAAATCCTTATCAAACCTTGAAGGAACCAGTTACCAAGCCATAAGAGCAACTATGTTTGTTTGAACACCTTAGCTAAGTGAAAAATCAGACTTCGAACACTCTCTTAACCTATAAAAACAAAATAAACTCAGAAAAACCCAAAATATTTCAAGTTTGGCTTCATAATAAACATGGTGGTGGACCATAAAACCTTTTACCTCCTTAGGAGCTAAAACGCTTCCACCTGGCGACTCCATAATCCTGAGCAGACCTTAAAGACTCCACTGGAAAGAACCCTTACCATTATACAGTTTCCAAATCCAGTTAGAGGATTGTAAGATCAAAATTTGTGTAAACAGATCAGTTAACCTCTCAAAGATTGTCATACTTGGTTGAACTTTTCCTGTCATTTGGATCTTAAATTACGGCATAGTGGCTTCTAGGAAGTTTTATACTAGAGCCCATCCTGACCCCGATCCACCTGAGATAGTTGATGACCCAGAAAGTATCCTTTGGAAGTCTCCTAAGGTTAAATTTTCAATTGTTTTCAGATCACCCTTGAGAGCTAATTCAATTCCTGAAAATCTTTTAGCTCTACAACAATCACAAGTTGACTTAGTAAACCCATTTAGAACTAGGTCATTTGTTGATATAATTCAGATAAATCCTAAGTTTTCACTTTCATCCCCGGAAACAAGTGAATATCCTGATAGAGAATCAACACCTCCTGATCCACATTTTCTTCTTAACCTAGGTGTCTCTCATCCAAAATCAGCTCAGCAATCTGCTGATGTTCCATCCACTTCTGTACATCATTCCTCCACTGTTCAAACCACTCCACTCCAGCCAAATCCCCCTCTTGTAAATTCCCCTCTTGTTAATCCACCCCCACCACATACCATGGCAGCATGGTATGCTCCCTTAGCCCTTAATATACCACTAGTCAATCTTCCACAGGACTATCAGTCCAAAATTCCATTATATGATGCTAATAATGCTACAACTGCATCACAACATGTGGATAAGATGAATGACTATTTTGATCGAAATGAAATTGATGATGATTCTATCAAACTCAGACTTTTTGCTCAGAGCTTAGGGGGAGAAGTAAGAAAATGGTTTAAAGTTTTAGCCCCCCGTAGTATAAATGACCTTCAAGGCTTCCACCAAACATTCTTAAACAAGTGGGAAGTGAGAAAAAATCCTCTCCAAATCCTTGCTGATTATAACAATCTCCATAGGAACCCTGGGGAAAGTGTACAAGATTATTGTACCAAATTTAACAGCGTGTATAACGCACTTTCCCCTGAACTAAAACCTCCTCAGGGCTCAGCTTTAAACAAATTTCCTGAAGGGTTTGACCCAGACATGACATATTCACTCAGAGAAAGAGTTTTTGCAACTTTGGAAGATATGCAAAGAGGTGCCCTTTCTGTGGAAGTAAACTTAATAGAAAAAAGAGCAAGAATGAAAACTGAGAAGAGAGTATCTTTCAGAGAGGAATCCCCTCCCTCTACTTCAAGCTCAAAAATGGAGAGAATGTTGGAAGAAATGATGAAAGAGATGAACATAATTAAGAAAGCACAAGCAAATCAAAACCAGACTGCACTTCAAAACAATCAAAACAGAAATAGAAATCAGAATTATAGAAGAGATAACAATCAAGATAAGCAAAAGGAAAGTGACCAGCAAATTAGGCCTCCCTTTCAACAGAACTACGTAGATCAATATGAGGAAGATAGGGAGCTGGAAAGGTTGGAAGAATCACATGTAAACTTGATTAGATCAGACAGTGGGGATGATGTTTTCCTCACTGAGGAAGAACAAGGTTTCTTCTCTAATGATCAAAATACAAACACCTATGAAGATTCTGATGACTATAGATTAGGTTTTTAAAATGCAATCATGGAGATACACAAACAGTATGATCTTAGGAGCAAGGGAAGTATGGAGAATTCAAAAGATAAGAACGCTAGCATTGCTTTCAAGAAAAACACAGAAAGCCAACCCAAAAAGACAGCATAAAAAACCAACATTTCGGCCAAGAAACCAGATTTAAACAAAGACAAGGGAATCCAGCCAAATGTTGAACAGAGTACCCCTAGCACTTCAGCTAGTGGTCCTAATAAAACTATTCCTATCACTAGTCAAAACAAGGTTCAGAAAATCAAAGCTGCTGAAAAGAATTCAATTGAAAAAACAGATGTAAATATTAACAAGTCAATTATTCCTTTCAGCCTTGAAGGAGAGATTGCTAAGATAAAAATCACCATCCCCCTAGCTGAACTAGTGACCCAAGAAGTGTACAAAACCAAGTTTTGAAAGCTTTAAACTTAGGAAGCGATACTGACACCTTAAAATTGACAGATGACAAACCTGAGCTGTTGTTTGGCCCAGAGGTTGAAGGAAAATACCAAGAAGGACCAGTCCCTCCCTTCTATGTTAGTTTGAACATACACGATAAAATTCTACACAATGCCATGTTAGATTCTGGAGCTTCACACAATCTAATGCCCAAGGTAGTAATGGAAAGCTTAGGCTTAGAAATTACTAAACCATACAAAGATTTGTATTCCTTTGACTCAAGTAGAGTCAAATGTTTGGGTTTAATCAAAGATTTATGTGTTAACTTAGCTCAGATCCCTGCCAAGAATCTAGTGATGGACATCGTTGTAGCTGACATTCCCCCTAAGTATGGCATGCTTTTATCAAGATCATGGGGAGCCAAACTTCAAGGAAGCCTTCAAATGGACATGTCTTATGCCACCATCCCTGTTTTTAACCAAAATAGAAGAATATACAGGGAAGCCCACATGAAGTATATGGTGAGTAACATGGACAAACCGAACAACACTCCGATCTATTCTATTCAATCAAGTTTAGATTCATTTATCTTGTATAACGAATATGAAATTACTCAACCATGTAAAGAAAATATAGACCCACCAAATTTCACCTCGAATAAACTTCAAAACGTTGACGATCAACAGCGACAAGAAAATGAGAATGAGTCAAATATACTTTGGACAATAAATTTCGATGGATCCTGTAATAAAACTAGTGCGGGGGCAGGTGTCTGGATTCAGAACACAAATCAGAGTTTTTCGTACAAATTAGACTTCTCATGCACTAACAATATTGCTGAGTATGAAGCACTTCTCCTAGGCTTACAACTGCTTAAAGAATTAGAAGCCCAAAGGATATCCATTTTAGGGGATTCTGAGCTTATCATCAAACAAATCAAAGGAGAATACTCAGCCAAGAATCCAAAGCTTAGGGAATATAGAAATGCTGCCCTTGACCTATTAAAAACTTTCGAAAAATATGAACTCATTTTTATCCCTAGAGCACAGAATCATCTAGCAAATGAACTTGCCTTCACTGCCAGTAATTGCCAAGTACCTGAGATAAATGAACAACTCAGTATAAAGGTGAAACACAGACCTGCTGTGCCTGATAACGAAGATCACTGGCAAGTATTCGAATTTGACAAACACATAGGTGATTTCTTAAAATCAGAAAATGATTTCAGCATACCAACACCAGAAGCTAGCCATGAAGAAAACTGCTTGTATATTGAACAAATCCCAGAGGCTGAAATGACATATCCTGCTGATATAAATCATTGCGAAAATCCTTTTGAAGCAGAGGTAGTGAACAATGAAGACCGAGAAGACTTGGAAGTCTTACAATGCAAAAATGATAAAATCCCAAGAGGTCTCACACCTTTAGAACACCTGTTTGATCTCAACGACGTAGCTAAAGAACCCAGAATGGAGCCTGTGGAGACAAATGTAGAAGAACACAACATAGGCAGTCTCGCAGAACCCAATATGATCAAGCTATCCAGCACCCTCCCAGCCCACATAAAATCACAGTACATAAAGCTTTTTAAAGAATTTAAGGATGTGTTTGCTTGGGAATACAAAGAATTGAAATCATATGATACCAGCATCATCCAGCATAAAATTCCCTTGAAGGAAAATCAAAAGCCTTTTAAGCAAAAACTAAGGATAATAAATCCCCTTTTATTACCTTCGGTTAAGGCAGAAATTGAGAAAATGTACAACGCTGGGATCATAGTACCCATTAGATTTTCGGAATGGGTATCAAACTTAGTTTTTGTTAGAAAGAAAACTGGGGAGATCAGGCTCTGTATTGACTTCAAAAATTTAAACAGAGCCTCTTTAAAAGACAACTACCCTTTACCTAAGATGGAACATATAATTCAAAGGGTAGTTGGATCAAGAAGAATATCCCTATTAGATGGGTTCTCGGGTTACAATCAGGTGTTAGTTTTCCCAAGTGATCAAATCAAAACTGCTTTTACCACACCTTGGGGAACTTTTATGTATGTCAAAATGCCTTTCGGATTAATGAACGTAGGGGCCACCTTCCAAAGGGCCATGGACATAGCCTTCTCTGAATATATTGGCTATTTTATAATTATCTACCTTGATGACATAACTGTTTTCTCAAAAACTGATGAAGAACATTTGATTCACCTAAGGAAGGTTTTTGAGAAATGTAGAAAATTTGGCTTGTCACTAAATCCCAAGAAGACCCTCTTTGGACTCCAAGAAGGGAAACTTCTTGGTCACATAATTTCAGAAGAGGGAATCAAAATAGACCCTATGAGGATAGATGGCATATTGCAAATCAACCATCCTAGAAGCCTCAAAGAATTGCAATCTTTCATCGGAAAGATTAATTTTTTGAGAAGGCTTATTCCCAACCTTGCCGAGCTATTGAAAAACATCACAAACATGCTTAAGAAGAATGTGGGTGTAAAATGGACATTGCCAGCCAAACAATCATTCGAACTGGTCAAACAAGCTCTTACCCAAGCGCCAGTACTGATTATTCCTGATTTTACCAAAGACTTTTACATTTTTTCTTTTGCATCTGAACATACATTAGCTGCAGTTTTGCTTCAAAAGAATGATCTCGGACAAGAACAACCGATATCATTTTTTAGTAGGGCCCTAAGAGACGCTCCTCTCAATTATAACATTATGGAAAAGCAAGCCTTAGCATTAGTAAAAGCATTAAAAGACTTTAGGTTTATATTTTACACTCTCACATAATTGCTTTTGTTCCTCATGCTGTTGTCAAGGATATTCTAAGTCAAGACCCTGATGGTAAAAGGGGAAAATGGATTGCAACTATTCTTGAATATGACTTAGAAATTAGGCCCACCAAACTTGTTAAGGGGCAAGGATTAGCAAAACTTATGGCCGAGTCCAACTTCCAAGCACTAGACATAAATATGGTGGATGTGTTGGAAGAAATGGAAGAATCTGAAACCCCTTTTATTGAGGAAACTTTCCTAAATTCCCCTTGGTATGCTGACATTGTTTATGTGCTTTTATATTTGAATACTCCTCCTTCTTTGTCTAAAACTAAAGCTAGATTTTTGAAACAGAAAGCTTTGAGTTTTTGCATTTTGGACGGGGTGTTATATTGGAAAAACGCTGTTGGAATTTTGCTTAAATGTTTACTTGAAGATGATGCAGGGAAGATCATGCATGAACTACATGATGGTGAATGTGGAGGACACCTCTACTGGAAGGCCACAACAAACAAAATTCTCAGATCAAGTTACTATTGGCCTACACTTTTCCCAGATACTTAGAAGCTGGTCATGTCTTGCCATAAGTGTCAAATCTTTGATGGCAAGAAAAAGCTCCTTCCCTTACCCCTACATCCTATCAGAGTTGAGGCACCCTTTCAACAATGGGGGCTGGACTTCATTGAAGAAATTCATCCATCTTCCTCAGCTCAACATAAGTGGATCCTCACAGCCACTGAATTCTTCACCAAATGGATATAAGCTATACCTACCAGGAATGCTAATGACTCTGTCATTATCAAGTTTCTTGAAACCCACATCCTATCCAGATTTGGTTGTCCCAGAAAAATCATAACAGACAATGCTGCTGCTTTCAAATCCAAAAAGATGGTTGATTTCTGTCGCAAATACCATATAACCTTGGGCCATTCCACTGCTTACTACCCCCAAGGAAATGGATTAGCTGAATCCTCCAACAAGAGTCTCATCAATATCATTAAAAAACTGTTGGAAGAAAATCAAAAATCATGGCACAGTAAGTTGGTTCATGCCTTATGGGATGATAGACTAACTACAAAGAAATCAATAAATATGTCCCCCTATCAGTTAGTTTATGGCATGGATGCAATTTTTCCTACCTCATTAGGAGTTCCAGTCATGAAACTCCTTCAAGAAGTACAGGTTGAGGAAAATGATATGCAGAGGAGGATCAACCAAACAATCCATTTGCAGCAGACTAGAGAAGAAGTTTATGAGAGAACACAATTAGTCCAAGAAAATATGAAGAAGCAATTTGATAAGAGAACTAAGGCAAACAATTTCTAGGTTGGAAGTGTTGTTCTTAAGTGGGATTCATGGAGGGAAGAGAAGGGGAAACATGGCAAGTTTGAGAACCTGTGGAAAGGGCCATATATTATTCATGCTGGGAGGGTTCATAATACATTTTTCTTGAAAGAATTGAATGGAGAAGACTTATATGGAGGTCCTGTCAATGGCAGGATGCTCAAGCATTACTTCTGCCAAGAGTCTTAAGTTTCAAAGCATTTTTGTCTCCATTGTACATATCATAGTCTAACCATTGCATTCAAAGGTTATAAAACTTCAAAAATGCAAAAAACAATAGGAAAAAGGAAAAGAGGGCAGGTTGTCAAAACAAGAAAGGTATAGCCCCATACCAAAAAAGAAACAAATCTGAAAGTGTGCAAGCTTAAAATGCCACTCCCGTAAAACACACTTCTAGTTAGTCAAACTATTTAATCTTGACTAATTAGCTTTCAATTTTCTGCTGATAGGGTAGTGAATTTGATATGCCAAACTGTTTAATCTTGGCTTATCAGTAGATAGATTAGGATAGAAATTGAAGGTTCAAACAAACTCAAAATCTGAACCTGAGTTTCCCAAAGAGAAATGACACACTTTTTTTATTTTTCTGAGTCAAGAAGATGTAAAAATTTGGTTCTAATCCGCTCAAAATCTGAATCAGATATCAAGGAAGAGACAGCTCAAAACAAAATTAAAAACAGAGCTATAAAGAAAAAGAAGGCCATAATGAGAAACTTTCAGATCTTAAGCCTTCCATTTTGATTTAATTTTCTGTAAATAATAATCTATGTGCAGCTTGTTCTTATGCCATAGATCATAGCAAGTCAAACAACTCAATCTTGACTTGACTATTTTTTAATTTTCTGTTGTAGAATTTAGAGAATGAAAGTTTGTTGGACTGTTTAATCCCAACAGACAGTAGACTAGGTAGAGAAATATCTGAGCTCAACTGTTTAATCTGAGTTCAGGAGAAATAAGGATTAGAAATAGATTAGATTTCCTGCTTTCAAAAGAATAAAATGTTGTGAATAGAGTTTGCCAATCCAAGTGCACTCTGATGAAGAAAAAATGCTAGATCTGTAGGATTGGGTAGGTAGCAAGCTGGTTGATAAAGGTCCATTGTTTTCATGGCTGCCAAATATGTTTTTAGAAGAAGATCATTCAATCACAGAAGGACAGCCCAATGGATGAGGCAACTAATCAGCCTCCCAGAAATCAAGTCTGAATTCTTGATGCCTTCAAGAAGGCACCATCCCCAAGTGGAGCCACTGTTAGCCACCTAGAATATTTTGTTATACCAAAAGGTGGCTAAGATCTTTTTTGAGCCTCCAAGGAACAAATTTTATCACTAAAAATTGTTGGCTCTTGAAGACTCCTTGTAGGCCTCATGCCTCGGTCCAAAATCCTCATTTGCTGTCCCATTTTATACTCAAGAATTTCTGCTGATTCCAACTGAAAGACTGCTGAAAGATCGTCATCTCTCCTCTTCTCAAAACCTTTTCATCTGCTCCCCTTTTTCTCCATCAAAACTACCTTGTTTTCATAAGTCCTCTTCTTTCCATTTATGAAAATTTCCCCTTTCATAGTTAAAAACTCACTTTTTAACTATTTCGGAACCCCCAAATCCATTAAAATCCTTGAAAATTCTCATAAAAAATCAAAGTTTCATTGCTATAGACCTCAGCCCCTTGAGCTAAGCCCTAAACCACTTCCCCACCATACGCTTTGGGTCTGGAACCACTTGCTAATACGATAAAGTGCTAATCGCATCGAAAAGAATCAAATGCACAAGTCTTTGCCATACTCCAAAAGTTCCGATTACGATTAGCCTTGCTGCTTAAGACCCCCGATCATATTATTGTTTTCATATAACCCTGAGCCCGCCTCCGGCGCTTAAAACATTGTAAATTTTCATTACTGTTCTACTTTTTCCTTTATAAAACCCAAGAACCCGCTTATCCAAAGTTTCAACTTAAAAGCTTGAAGTCACGTGTTAAATATAAAATGGTTAGATTAAAAAGACCGATCGCGCAATCGTAATCGGGAAAATTTCAATGGGTTGATCGAAAAGACCAGGCCTGCAGTTTCTATTGCGATTAGGCCCACAGTTTCGATTGCGATTAGGCCCACAGTTTCGATTGCGATTAGGCCCGCAGTTTCGATTGCGATTAGGCCCGCAGTTTCGATTGCGATCAGGCCCACAATTTTGATTGCGATTAGGCCCGAAGTTTCGATTGTGATCCTTCGATTGAATCTGGACCGTCCACGTGTCCAGATCGGACGGTCCAAAAATACTCCTCCTTATTCTTCTCCCGCTATCCTTTTTTCTTTTTTTATGCAAATCTCCACCGTTGGTTGCCTTCATCCGACGGCTTCACTCCTCCCCCGCCATCTGAAGCAGTTTAAACCTATTTCCGCAGGATTTCTTAACTATTTTTTTGTTTTGCAGGCGTTTTAATGGTTTTCCATTGTTTAATGAAAGAAAGCCGAGGGTTGGGAAAGACGTTTCCTGCGCCTTCGAGCTGTTAAAGAGAACCATCTGCGGGGTTTCGCTCCATTGTTTTCTCAATGCTTCATGGGCATTGATGCCTTCAAAAAGCCCAGTGCGGCCTGCACATCGACAAGACACTGTTTTAATTTAAAAACAGTTAAAGAGTATCAGTTTGAAGACATAGCACAACAGATGAAGATTGAAGACGGTTTTTATGGGGATTACGGCTAAGACCGTTATCAAAAGCCTAATCCCCAATCTAAAACACAGTTTAAAGAAAAACCTAAAGTGTTTCATCAGACAGAAATCCTCCACCGCCACATCTGAGGCAAATTGATTCCTCAGCTACCACCGAGCCACCTGTCGCCTCAAACCTTTCAAACAGAGGCCGAAGTTATTGAAGAAAATCAGATATTCACCTCCAGCGCAGCCAGGGAGTTACTTCTGCAAGGAAATCAATGCAGAAAATATCTTCAGAGTTACTCCAAACATTACATAAAGAATCAAAGTCAAATAAAGCTCCCACCAAGCTTAATCCATAAATGTAAAACAGTTAATACAGAGAACCACCTGTAAACTTCTTCATTGAGCCCCTCAAAAGGCCGAGAAGTCTTGAACCTATATTAATTATCCCGAGAGATATTTTCTCAGATCACTTCCTCATTCTTCTATAAATGCCTCAGAAGAAGATGAAAAATTGTTGGTTGTTGTTTGATCACAAGTTGTAATATCGAAACTCTCTGAAATAAATATACAAGTTTGTTGAAGTTGAAAATAATTTGGAGTCTTGGATGTCTTGATGATGCCGTTGCATGTCTGTTCTTGAGAAGGATCTATCATTGGATCCATGAGCTTGGCTGTTGGTGAAGTGCTCTGAACTGTTAAATGTTTTTTTCCCTTGTTTTCATTATGTTCCATAATTTCTTACTACAGTAGGCTGAAAGTTTTAGGCTAAGAAATGAATCCTGGAAGCACCTTAGACCTATTCACCCTTCACTGTTTTATGTTTTCTTCTGCTGAAGTATTTTAGAGGCTTTAAAACTTCTCTTTAGTCTTCATGCTCATTTATTTCCTTGATAGCTCAAATAGTTGGTTTCAGCATGTTATGGTTCTCCCTGCTTGTCTGCCATCACTTGAAAGCCGTTATTGAAATCTCCCTTCGAAGTACCATTGTCTTAAGTTAACCAAAGAGGTCGGTTTTGATCTTACCCTTTGCCCCTACTTAAACAGTTTTTTGAAGGTCTTTATAGTTTCAAACACAGATGTTATTTAGGTGTTCCCTCTTCTATGAATGCAACTATCAGTGAATATTTTATGTTTTCTAAATCCTTTAAAAGAAGATCTTTGAGGAAATAGGGTGTTCCCCGAATCTTAGATTTCATTTTAGAAGTTGTCTTGAAATCATTATTTTCTTAAAGAATGTTTGTAGAATTTATGGTTAGCCCTGTCTATTAAATATCTCTTTATTGATAAGTCATGTTTCTCAAGTTCCCTTTGTTGAGAATTAAATTTCTTTTTCCAAATCATTAATGTCCATCTCATTCCAAAACAAAGGATCCCGTGGCCAAGTTAGATTTTCCCTTTGATATCCCATATCCCTTGAAGAGTTTGTCATGATCTTATTTTGACTCCATTGCCCAATGAACCGGATATTTCCTCTTTCTGTCTATCTTTCCTAGACCTTTCATATTCTGCTGTATCAACTCAACCCAACCAAACAAACATCTGCACGTAATAACTAGTCTAAAATCTATAACCAAAGCAAACAAGATAAACCTTTGCAAAGGAACATTTGAGAGATCCCTCTCTGAGAACAGGAGGACTAGATCCTGGAACTCTAAAGATTGGTTCTGATGTTGCCTTGTCTTTTGATTTTCCAAACTGTCAAAACACAGGATACCAACATAATGGCGATCACGATGGGACCTGCTGAGAATTAGAGGTTTGTGAAACCTTTCCTTCAACTTTAGGTCCAATATAACATAAGTAACTTTCTTCAAGCACTGCCTAACATAATGGAAATCATGATAGGACTCTTTTGAATCAGTGACAAACTAAGTAACCCTTAAGATTCCTTTAAATCCTTATCAAACCTTGAAGGAACCAGTTACCAAGCCATAAGAGCAACTATGTTTGTTTGAACACCTTAGCTAAGTGCAAAATCAGACTTAGAACACTCTCTTAACCTATAAAAAAAAAATAAACTCAGAAAAACCCAAAATATTTCAAGTTTGGCTTCATAATAAACATGGTGGTGGACCATAAAACCTTTTACCTCCTTAGGAGCTAAAAACGCTTCCACCTGGCGACTCCATAATCCTGAGCAGACCTTAAAGACTCCACTGGAAAGAACCCTTACCATTATACAGTTTCCTAATCCAATTAGAGGATTGTAAGATCAAAATTTGTGTAAACAGATCAGTTAACCTCTCAAATATTGTCATACTTGGTTGAAATTTTCCTGTCATTTGGATCTCAAATTATGGCATAGTGGCTTCCAGGAAGATTTATACTAGAGCCCATCCTGACCCCGATCCACCTGAGATAGTTGATGACCCAGAAAGTATCCTTTGAAAGTCTCCTAAGGTTAAATTTTCAACTGTTTTCAGATCACCCTTGAGAGCTAATTCAGTTCCTGAAAATCTTTTAGCTCTACAACAATCGCAAGTTGACTTAGTAAACCCATTTAGAACTAGGTCATTTGATGATATAATTCAGATAAATCCTGAGTCTTCACAATCATCCCCGGAAACAAGTGAATATCCTGATATAGAATAAACACCTCCTGATCCACATTTTCTTTTTAACCTAGGTGTCTCTCATCCAAAATCAGCTCAGCAATCTGCTGCTGTTCCATCCACTTCTGTACACCATTCATCCACTGTTCAAACCACTCCACTCCAGCCAAATCCCCCCCTTGTTAATCCACCACTTGTTAATCCACCCCCACCACATATCATGGCAGCATGGTATGCTCCCTTAGCCCTTAATATACCACTAGTTAATCTTCCACAGGACTATCAGTCCAAAATTCCATTATATGATGCTAATAATGCTACAACTGCATCACAACATGTGGATAAGATGAATGACTATTTTGATCGAAATGAAATCGATGATGATTCTATCAAACTCAGACTGTTTGCTCAGAGCTTAGGGGGAGAAGTAAGAAAATGGTTTAAAGTTTTAGCCCCCCGTAGTATAAATGACCTCCAAGGCTTCCATCAAACATTCTTAAACAAGTGGGAAGTGAGAAAAAATCCTCTCCAAATCCTTGCTGATTATAACAATCTCCATAGGAACCCTGGGGAAAGTGTACAAGCTTATTGTACCAGATTTAACAACGTGTATAACACACTTTCCCCTGAACTAAAACCTCCTCAGGGCTCAGCTTTAAACAAATTTCCTGAAGGGTTTGACCCAGACATGACATATTCACTCAGAGAAAGAGTTTTTGCAACTTTGGAAGATATGCAAAGAGGTGCCCTTTCTGTGGAAATAAACTTAATAGAAAAGAGAGCAAGAATGAAAACTGAGAAGAGAGTATCATTCAGAGAGGAATCCCCTCCCTCTACTTCAAGCTCAAAAATGGAGAGAATGTTGGAAGAAATGATGAAAGAGATGAGCATAATTAAGAAAGCACAAGAAAATCAAAGCCAGACTGCACTTCAAAACAATCAAAACAAAAATAGAAATCAGAATTATAGAAAAGATAACAATCAGGATAAGCAAAAAGAAAGTGACCAACAAATCAGACCTCCCTTTCAACAGAACTATGTAGATCAATATGAGGAAGACAGGGAGTTGGAAAGATTGGAAGAATCACATGTAAACTTGATTAGATCAGACAGTGGGATGATGTTTTCCTCACCGAGGAAGAACAAGGTTTCTTCTCAAATGATCAAAATACAAACACCTATGAAGATTCTGATGACTATAGATTGGGTTTTGAAAATGCAATCATGGAGGTGCACAAACAGTATGATCTTAGGAGCAAGGGAAGTGTAGAGAATTCAAAAGATAAGAATACTAGCATTGCTGTCAAGAAAAACATGGAAAACTAGTCCAAAAAGACAACAGAAAAAACCAACATTTCGGCCAAGAAAACAGACTCAAAAAAAGACAAGGGAATCCAGCCAAATGTTGAAAAAAGTACCCCTAGCACTTCAGCTAGTAGTCCCAATAAAACCATCCCAATTACTATCCCAAACCAGGTTCAACAAAGTAAAATTGCTGAAAGGAATTTAATTGAAAAAACATATGTAAATATCAACAAGTCAATTATTCCTTTCAGCCTTGAGGGGGAGATTGCCAAGATTAAGATTACCATCCCCCTAGCTGAACTACTAACCCAAGATGTGTACAAAAACCAAGTTTTAAAATCTTTAAACTTAGGAAGTGATACTGACACCTTAAACTTGACAGACGACAAACCTGAGCTGTTGTTTGGCCCAGAAGTTGAAGGAAAATATCAAGAAGGACCAGTCCCTCCCTTCTATGTCAGTTTGAGCATACATGATAAAATTCTACACAATGCCATGTTAGATTCTGGAGCTTCACACAATCTAATGCCCAAAGTAGTAATGGAAAGCTTAGGCTTAGAAATTACTAAACCGTACAAATATTTGTATTCCTTTGACTCAAGTAGAGTCAAATTTTTGGGTTTAATCAAAGATTTATGTGTTAACTTAGCTCAGATCCCTGCCAAGAATCTAGTGATGGACATCGTTGTAGCTGACATTCCCCCTAAGTATGGCATGCTTTTATCAAGATCATGGGGAGCCAAACTTCAGGGAAGCCTTCAAATGGACATGTGTTATGCCACCATCCCTGTTTTTAACCAAAATAGAAGACTATACAGGGAAGCCCACATGAAGTATATGGTGAGTAACATGGACAAACCAAACAACACTCCGATCTATTCTATTCAATCAAGTTTAGATTCATTTATCTTGTATAACGAAGATGAAATTGCTCAACCATGTAAAGAAAATATAGACCCACCAAATTTCACCTCGAATAAACTTCAAAACGTTGATGATCAACAGCGAAAAGAAAATGAGAATGAGTCAAATATACTTTGGACAATAAATTTCGATGGATCCTGTAATAAAACTAGTGCAGGGGCAGGTGTCTGGATTCAAAACACAAATCAGAGTTTTTCATACAAATTAGACTTCCCATGCACTAACAATATTGCTGAGTATGAAGCACTTCTCCTAGGCTTACAACTGCTTAAATAATTAGAAGCCCAAAGGATATCCATTTTAGGGGATCCTGAGCTTATCATCAAACAAATCAAAGGAGAATACTCAGCCAAGAATCCAAAGCTTAGGGAATATCGAAATGCTGCCCTTGACCTGTTAAAAACTTTCGAAAAATATGAACTCATTTTTATCACTAGATCACGAAATCATCTAGCAAATGAACTTGCCTTCACTGCCAGCAATTGCCAAGTACCCGAGATAAATGAACAACTCAGCATAAAGGTGAAACACAGACCTGCTGTGCCTAATAATGAAGATCACTGGCAAGTGTTTGAATCTGAAAAACACATAGATGATTTCTTAAAATCAGAAAATGATTTCAGCATACCAACACCAGAAGCTAGCCATGAAGAAAACTGCTTGTATATTGAACAAATCCCAGAGGCTGAAATGACATATCCTGCTGATATAAATCATTGCGAAAATCCTTTTGAAGCAAAGGTAGTGAACAATGAAGACTGAGAAGACTTGGAAGTCTTACAATGCAAAAATGATAAAATCCCAAGAGGTCTCACACCTTTATAACACCTGTTTGATCTCAACGATGTAGCTAAAGAACCCAGAATGGAGCCTGTGGAGACAAATGTAGAAGAACACAACATAGGCAGTCTCGCAGAACCCAAGATGATCAAGCTATCCAACACCCTCCCAGCCCACATAAAATCACAGTACATAAAGCTTTTTAAAGAATTTAAGGATGTGTTTGCTTGGGAATACAAAGACTTGAAATCATATGATACCAACATCATCCAGCATAAAATTCCCTTGAAGGAAAATCAAAAGCATTTTAAGCAAAAAATAAGGAGAATAAATCCCCTTTTATTACCTTCGGTTAAGGCAGAAATTGAGAAGATGTACAACGCTGGGATCATAGTACCCATTAGATTTTCGGAATGGGTATCAAACTTAGTTTCTGTTAGAAAGAAAAATGGGGAGATCAGGCTCTGTATTGACTTCAGAAATTTAAACAGAGCCTCTTTAAAAGACAACTACCCTTTACCTAAGATGGACCATATACTTCAAAGGGTAGTTGGATCAAGAAGAATATCCCTATTAGATGGGTTCTCAGGTTACAATCAGGTGTTAGTTTTCCCAAGCGATCAAATCAAAACCGCTTTTACCACACCTTGGGGAACTTTTATGTATGTCAAAATGCCTTTCGGATTAATGAACGCAGGGGCCACCTTCCAAAGGGCCATGGACATAGCCTTATCTGAAGATATTGGCTATTTTATAATTATCTACCTTGATGACATAACTGTTTTCTCAAAAACTGATGAAGAACATTTGATTCACCTAAGGAAGGTTTTTGAGAAATGTAGAAATTTTGGCTTGTCACTAAATCCCAAGAAGACCCTCTTTGGACTCCAATAAGGGAAAATTCTTGGTCACATAATTTCAGAAGAGGGAATCAAAATAGACCCTACAAGGATAGATGGCATATTGCAAATCAGCCATCCTAGAAGCCTCAAAGAATTGCAATCTTTCATTGGAAAGATTAATTTTTTGAGAAGGTTTATTCCCATCCTTGCTGAGCTATTGAAAAACATCACAAACATGCTTAAGAAAAATGTGGGTGTAAAATGGACTTTTCCAGCCAAACAATCATTCGAACTGGTCAAACAAGCTCTTACCCAAGCGCCAGTACTGATTAGTCCTGATTTTACCAAAGACTTTTACATTTTTTCTTTTGCATCTGAACATACAATAGCTGCAGTTTTGCTTCAAAAGAATGATCTCGGACAAGAACAACCAATATCATTTTTTAGTAGGGCCCTAAGAGATGCTCCTCTCAATTATAACATTATGGAAAAGCAAGCTTTAGCATTAGTAAAAGCATTAAAAGACTTTAGGGTTTATATTTTACACTCTCACATAATTGCTTTTGTTCCTCATGCTGTTGTCAAGGATATTCTAAGTCAAGACCCTGATGGTAAAAGGGGAAAATGGATTGCAACTATTCTTGAATATGACTTAGAAATTAGGCCCACCAAACTTGTTAAGGGGCAAGGATTAGCAAAACTTATGGCCGAGTCCAACTTCAAAGCACTAGACATAAATATGGTGGATGTGTTGGAAGAAATGGAAGAATCTGAAGCCCCTTTTATTGAGGAAACTTTCCTAAATTCCCCTTGGTATGCTGACATTGTTTATGTGCTTTTATATTTGAATACTCCTCCTTCTTTGTCTAAAACTAAAGCTAGATTTTTGAAACAGAAAGCTTTGAGTTTTTGCATTTTAGACGGAGTGTTATATTGGAAAAACGCTGTTGGAATTTTGCTTAAATGTTTACTTGAAGATGATGCGGGGAAGATCATGCACGAACTACATGATGGTGAATGTGGAGGACACCTCTACTGGAAGGCCACAGCAAACAAAATTCTCAGATCAGGTTACTATTGGCCTACACTTTTCCCAGATACTCAGAAGCTGGTCATGTCTTTCCATAAGTGTCAAATCTTTGATGGCAAGAAAAAACTCCTTCCCTTACCCCTACATCCTATCAGAGTTGAGGCACCCTTTCAACAATGGGGGCTGGACTTCATTGGAGAAATTCATCCATCTTCCTCAGCTCAACATAAGTGGATCCTCACAGCCACCGACTTCTTCACCAAATGGATAGAAGCTATACCTACTAGGAATGCTAATGACTCTGTCATTATCAAGTTTCTTGAAACCCACATCCTATCCAGATTTGGTTGTCCCAGAAAAATCATAACAGACAATGCTGCTGCTTTCAAATCCAAAAAGATGGTTGATTTCTGTCACAAATACCATATAACCTTGGGCCATTCCACTGCTTACTACCCCCAAGGAAATGGATTCGCTGAATCCTCCAACAAGAGTCTCATCAATATCATTAAAAAACTGTTGGAAGAAAATCAAAAATCATGGCACAGTAAGTTGGTTCATGCCTTATGGGCTGATAGACTAACTACAAATAAATCAATAAATATGTCCCCCTATCAGTTAGTTTATGGCATGGATGCAACTTTTCCTACCTCATTAGGAGTTCCAGTCATAAAACTCCTTCAAGAAGTACAGGTTGAGGAAAATGATATGCAGAGGAGGATCAACCAAACAATCCATTTGCAGCAGACTAGAGAAGAAGTTTATGAGAGAACACAGTTAGTCCAAGAAAATATGAAGAAGCAATTTGATAAGAGGACTAAGGCAAACAATTTCCAGGTTGTAAGTGTTGTTCTTAAGTAGGATTCAAGGAGGGAAGAGAAGGGGAAACATGGCAAGTTTGAGAACTTGTGGAAAGGGCCATATATTATTCATGCTGGGAGGGGTCATAATACATTTTTCTTGAAAGAATTGAATGGAGAAGACTTATATGGAGGTCCTGTCAATGGCAGGATGCTCAAGCATTACTTCTGCCAAGAGTCTTAAGTTTCAAAGCATTTTTGTCTCCATTGTACATATCATAGTCTAATCATTGCATTCAAAGGTTATAAAACTTCAAAAATACAAAAAACAATAGGAAAAATGAAAAGAGGGCAGGTTGTCAAAACAAGAAAGGTATAGCCCCATACCAAAAAAGAAACAAATCTGAAAGTGTGCAAGCTTAAAATTCCACTCCCGTAAAACAAACTTCTAGTTAGTCAAACTGTTTAATCTTGACTAATTAGCTTTCAATTTTCTGCTGATAGGGTAGTGAATTTGATTTGCCAAACTGTTTAATCTTGGCTTATCAGTAGATAGATTAGGATAGAAATTGAAGGTTCAAACAAACTCAAAATCTGAACCTGAGTTTCCAAAAGAGAAATGACACACTTGTTTTATTTTTCTGAGTCAAGAAGATGTAAAAATCTGGTTCTAATCCGCTCAAAACCTGAATCAGATATCAAGGAAGAGACAACTCAAAACAAAATTAAAAACAGAGCTATAAAGAAAAAGAAGGCCATAATGAGAAACTTTCAGATCTTAAGCCTTCCATTTTGATTTAATTTTCTGCAAATAATAATCTATGTGCAGCTTGTTCTTATGCCATAGATCATAGCAAGTCAAACAGCTCAATCTTGACTTGACTATTTTTTAAATTTTTTGTTGTAGAATTTAGAGAATGAAAGTTTGTTGGACTGTTTAATCCCAACAGACAGTAGACTAGGTAGAGAAATATCTGAGCTCAACTGTTTAATCTGAGTTCAGGGAGAAATAAGGAGTAGAAATAGATTATATTTCCTGCTTTCAAAAGAATAAAATGTTGTGAATAGAGTTTTCCAATCCAAGTGCACTCTGATGAAGAAAAAAATGCTAGATCTGTAGGATTGGGTAGGTAGCAAGCTGGTTGATAAAGGTCCATTGTTTTCATGGCTGCCAAATATGTTTTTAGAAGAAGATCATTCAATCACAGAAGGACAGCCCAATGGATGAGGCAACTAATCAGCCTCCTAGAAATCAAGTCTGAATTCTTGATGCCTTCAAGAAGGCACCATCCCCAAGTGGAGCCACTGTTAGCCACCTATAATATTTTGTTATACCAAAAGGTGGCTAAGATCTTTTTGAGCCTCCAAGGAACAAATTTTATCACTAAAAATTGTTGGCTCTTGAAGACTCCTTGCACGCCTCATGCCTCTGTCCAAAAATCCTCATTTGCTGTCCCATTTTATATTCAGGAATTTCTGCTGATTCCAACTAAAAAAATGCTGAAGAAACCATCATTTTTCCCCTTTTCTCCCACTCATAACTAACCTTCATTTACTCCCCCTTTTCTCCATATTATTTCCCTACTTTTCATAAGTCCTCTTCTTTCCATTTATGAAATTTCCCCTTTCATGGTTAAAAACTCACTTTTTAACTATTTCGGAACCCCCAAATCCATTAAAATCCTTGAAAATTCTCATAAAAAATCAAAGTTTCATTGCTATAGACCTTAGCCCCTTGATCTAAGCCCTAAACCACTTCCCCACCATACGCTTTGGGTCTGGAACCACTTGCTAATAAGATAAAGTGCTAATCGCATCGAAAAGAATCAAAGGCGCAAGTCTTTGCCATACTCCAAAAGTTCCGATTACGATTAGCCTTGCTGCTTAAGACCCCCGATCATATTATTGTTTTCATATAACCCTGAGCCTGCCTCCGGCGCTTAAAACATTGTAAATTTTCATTACTGTTCTGCTTTTTCCTTTATAAAACCCAAGAACCCGCTTATCCAAAGTTTCAACTTAAAAGCTTGAAGTCACGTGTTAAATATAAAATGGTTAGATTAAAAAGACCGATCGCGCAATCGTAATCGGGAAAATTTCAATGGGTTGATCGAAAAGACCAGGCCCGCAGTTTCGATTGCGATTAGGCCCTTATTTTATATAAATCGCATCGCATGTTTCAAATCGGTGCATTTGCTCGCTACCCTCGATTGCGATCCTTCGATTGAATCTGGACCGTCCACGTGTCCAGATCGGACGGTCCAAAACTACTCCTCCTTATTCTTCTCCCGCTATCCTTTTTGCCTTTTTTTTGCAGATCTCCACCGTTGGTTGCCTTCATCCGACGGCTTCGCTCCTCCCCCGCCATCTGAAGCAGTTTAAACCTATTTCCGCAGGATTTCTTAACTATATTTGTGTTTTGCAGGCGTTTTAATGGTTTTCCATTGTTTAATAAAAGAAAGCCGAGGTTAGGAAAGACGTTTCCTGCGCCTTCGAGCTGTTAAAGAGAACCATCTGCGGGGTTTCGCTCCATTGTTTTCTCAATGCTTCATGGGCATTGATGCCTTTAAAAAACCCAGTGCGGCCTGCACATCGACAAGACACTGTTTTAATTCAAAAACAGTTAAAGAGTATCAGTTTGAAGACAGCACAGCAGATGAAGATTGAAGACGGTTTTTATGGGGATTACGGCTAAGACCGTTATCAAAAGCCTAATCCCCAATCTAAAACACAGTTTAAAGGAAAATCCTAAAGTGTTTCATCAGACAGAAAGCCTCCACCGCCACATCTGAGGCAAATTGATTCCTCAGCTACCACCGAGCCACCTGTCGCCTCAAACCTTTCAAACAGAGGCCGAAGTTATTGAAGAAAATCAGATATTCGCCTCCAGCGCAGCCAGGGAGTTACTTCTACAAGGAAATCAATGCAGAAAATATCTACAGAGTTACTCCAAACATTACATAAAGCCTCAAAGTCAAATAAAGCTCCCACCGAGCTTAATCCATAAATGTAAAACAGTTAATACAGAGAACCACCTGTAAACTTCTTCATTGAGCCCCTCAAAAGGCCGAGAAGTCTTGAACTTGTATTAATTATCCTGAGAGATCTTTTCTCAGATCACCTCCTCATTCTTCTATAAATACCCCAGAAGAAGATGAGAAATTGTTGGTTGTTGTTTGATCACAAGTTGTAATATTGAAACTCTCTGAAATAAATATACAAGTCTGTTGAAGTTGAAAATAATTTGGAGTCTTGGATGTCTTGATGATGCCGTTGCATGTCTGTTCCTGAGAAGGCTCTATCATTGGATCCATGAGCTTGGTTGTTGGTGAAGTGCTCTAAACTGTTAAATGTTTTTTCCCTTGTTTTCATTATGTTCCATAATTTCTTACTACAGTAGGCTGAAATTTTTAGGCTAAGAAATGACTCCTGGAAGCACCTTAGACTTGTTCACCCTTCACTGTTTTATGTTTTCTTCTGCTGAAGTATTTTAGAGGCTTTAAAACTTCTCTTTAGTATTCATGCTCGTTTATTTCCTTGATAGCTCAAATAGTTGGTTTCAGCATGTTATGGTTCTCCCTGCTTGTCTGCCATCACTTGAAAGCCATTATTGAAATCTCCCTTTGAAGTACCATTGTCTTAAGTTAATCAAAGAGGTCGGTTTTGATCTTACCCTTTGCCCCTGCTTAAACAGTTGTTTTGAAGGTCTTTATAGTTGCAAACACAGATGTTATTTAGGTGTTCCCTCTTCTATGAATGCAACTATCAGTGAATCTTTTATGTTTTCTAAATCCTTTAAAATAAGATCTTTGAGGAAATAGGGTGTTCCCTGAATCTTAGATTTCATTTTAGAAGTTGTCTTGAAATCATTATTGCTTAAAGAATGTTTGTAGAATTTATGGTTAGCCCTGTCTATCAAATATCTCTTTATTGATAAGTCATGTTTCTTAAGTTCCCTTTGTTGAGAATTAAATTTATTTTTCCAAACCATTAATGTCCATCTCATTCCAAAACAAAGGATCCTGTGGCCAAGTTAGATTTTCCCTTGATATCCCATATCCCTTGAAGAGTTTGTCATGATCTTATTTTGACTCCATTTCCCAATGAACCGGATATTTCCTCTTTCTGTCTATCTTTCCTAGACCTTTCATATTCTGCTGTATCAACTCAACCCAACCAAACAAACATCTCGCACGATTAACTAGTCTAAAATCCATAACCAAAGCAAACAAGATAAACCTTTGCAAACGAACATTTGAGAGATCCCTCTCTGAGAACAGGAGGACTAGATCCTGGAACTCTAAAGATTGGTTCTGATGTTGCCTTGTCTTTTGATTTGCCAAACTGTCAAAACACAGGATACCAACATGGATAATTTTCCATATAACTTGTGCTCTCTAAGACAAGATAACACTATCCGAAGATGCTCTTCATGCTCCTTCTCATTTTTAGAGTAAATGAGAATATCGTTTAGGAAAACTTGTACAAATTTGTCAAGATATTTGCGGAGAACGCTATTCATAAGGTTCATGAAGACTACAGGTGCATTGGTCAACCCAAATGGCACCACAATGAATTCATAATGCCCAAAACGAGTTTGGAATGCAGTCTTGGAAACATCACTCTCGCTTATCCTGAGTTGATGATAACCTGATCGCAGATCGATCTTTGAAAACACTGTAGCTCCTTTCATTTGATCAAAAAGGTTGTCAATGCGAGGCATCGGATACCTATTATTTACAGTGGCCTAGTTCAAATCTCGATAGTCCACACACAGTCGTAATGAACCATCTTTCTTTTTGACGAAGATTACTGGAGCACCCCATGGTGAAACACTGGGTCGAATGTGCCCTACATCTAATAGTTCTTTTAGCTGTATTTGTAGCTCTTGAAGTTCCGGGGCAATCATTCGGTAAGGAGTTTTAGATATAGGTTCCGTACCAGGTTTCAATTCAATGGTGAGGTCTAGCTCTCTCCTAGGAGGCAGTCCAGGTAGTTCCTTTGGAAAAACATCCGGAAATTCTGCTAGAATCGGATATTGATCTAAGGAAGGCCCTTTTTCTTTGCTCACCATTTGAACTGCATATACCTGACAACCTTTCCTTAAACACCGTTTCATTTGCATCGCAGAGATGAAACGCAAGGATACTTTTCTCTTAATACCTTGAATTTGGATTGTCTCACCCATATCATTTACGCAAAGTATTGTTTTACCGGAACAATCTACCCATGCTCGATGAGATTCTAACCAATCCATTCCTATCACCAGGTCGTAAGTACCTAGGGCTATGACATAAACTTTTAGTTTGGTCAAACAGACTCCTAGATCAACTTTGCAATCTTCCACACATAATTCTACCGATTTAAGGTCTCCTGAAGCCATTTCTACCTGTCTAAAATCGTCTTGTTTGCAGGCTGCCAACCCACATTTGTTCAATGCATAAGATGAAATAAAACTATCAGTAGCTCCAGTGTCAAATAAGATTTTGAGTTTTATTCCATTGATTGTACCTGAAGATTCCACTACCGTTGATTGATGTGCTGCTTGGTTGTTGTTGATGACAACATGGATTCTGTGATTGCTTTGAGCACCTGATGACATTTCTTTTCCTGTCCACCGCGAGTTCTCTGGTTCTTTTCCTGCTTGCCGCGAGTTCTCCGGACAATCCCGTCGAAGATGGGGTCCTCCACATCCCCAACAGTCCACTTGGGTTGGTCCTCTTTCGTTTGACTGAGAAATCCCCGACCAAGAACTCTGTCCCCTGGTGCTGCTTCCTTTCCCATTTCTTCCTCGATTACCAGTTCCTTGAGACCTCCACGCACTATTGTTTGAAGACCCGAAAGCTATTGCATTTATGGTCCTGAGAGCTCCTGCCCCCGCTCCTCTTGGGGTAAATCTGTTACCATAAGGAGGTGGTCTCGAGTTATTTCCTCGGAAGAAATTTCGGGGGGTCTTTCCTGTAAATGCCTGCGGTATTGATTCAGCTGGCCTGAAATCCCTTTTTATCCCCAGATGTTCTTCTGCATAACGAGCACATTCCATTGTCTCTACCATGGTCGGTGGCTTCCACATTCTTACCATGGCTCTGATCCGAGGATTTAACCCAAATATGAAACTCTCGGCTTGGCGTTCATCCGTGTCTAGATAAGGGACATACTTCACAAGTTCCATGAACTTCGTCTCGTATTCTTCCACGGTTTTACTCCCTTGGGTTAGAGTATGGAAGGCTCCGACTTGATGCTCTTGAAAGAAAGGCGGTAAGTATTTCGCACGGAATCGGTCCATAAACAATTCCCAAGGAACGGTATCCGATGTCAGATGCAGCTGTTTTTCCATATTCCCCCACCAAATCAGAGCATTCCCTCTGAGTTGGAATACAACGATCTTTGTTTTAGAAGTTGAAGAATATTCTCTTAATGCAAAGCATCGGATCATCCCTTCCAACCATGCTTCGGCATGCTCTCCACCTCGTCCCCCAGAGAATTCCGGGAGTTTAATCTTTTGCAGTTCCCGTGAGATATCTTCCCTGTGGGGTTTGTCATCAAAATCTTTCGGCCGTTCTGAGTGTCTTTCCTCTGACTGGTGTCGCTCCTCCTTGTTCCTGGTCGACTGCGACCCTTTCAAGGTTTCCATAATGGCCTCTAATGAGCTCATTACAGTAGTAAGATCAGGCGGAGCGACAGGTGCTGAGGGCGATCTTGATGGTGGTGAAGGCGATGGTGAAGGTGGAGGTGGCGGCGCTGCATTTCGCTGGCGTTGCTGCCTTTGGTACGTGTTCAACATGGTAATTTTCCTGAAATGCATAATAATAAATTCATGAGGAGTGGATAAATTTTCAGACTGACAAAATATAATTTTCGCAAGATTAGAGCTGGCATACGGGTATAGTTCTTTTGCTATTTTACCTGCAGGCAGGTCTTACTGGTACCGAGGTCAAGGAGGGTGGCAACGCGACCTCCTTGTCCTATGCAAGGTAATGTATGCTTACTATTTAGAGTGGAATGCAAGGTTTTCATCGATCAAGTGTTAGTTTATAAACTTGTTTAGAATGTTTTATTCCTATATCTAGTGATAGAAGGGATTTATTGATTTCAGCTACTTATGATTAACAAACATTTGAATATTGATTTTCTCTACTCTTGTGATTCTCCCCTTTTAACTTAACTTAACCTAATATCATATCATAAGATTTTGTCACCTTAGTTTAGATGCCTATAAAATACCTGTTTCAAACTCTAATTCACCCCACTTTTGTTTAATCTTAATTTAAAATTATATGGCCTACAATTTAATTAAATTTATATAATAAATAAAATATAATCAATATTCTAATTTTCATCCGTAACCACGTTACGATAATTAAAAAAAAATGAAATGGTGATTGTTGCCATATATATAATCTTTTATATATATATATATATATATATATATATATATATATATTTTATTTTATTTTTTCTGTCATATATTATATTAATTTATATTGATATATATTATTAATATAATTTCAAACTTTAATATTTATAATCCAAGTTCGAATTTTATTAACCGTTACAAATCCACTCATTAACATATGGTTCTGAATGCATAAAAGTGGAATATAATTCGAATGGTTTGAATTGAGTGGTGGGTCAGGGATCGTACATTACGGTGGAGGCTCAACTATTACATTCAAAGGCAAATTAAATATTGTAAAGTCCGTGGGTATATTTATAATCTTTATGATTTACAAAATATGGTATATACATTATATAAATCCATTGGATTAATGTTGAATGGATATATTACGTTGGATTAAAATGTGATATATTAAACCATGGAGGGTCGTTTATTTTATTTAAATATCAAATTTGCAAAATCCGTAATGTGAAGTCCGCATGCCAAATACCAAGTCTGAATTATTAAATGCAAAGGCTATAGGTTAAATTATATTAAACATTAAAATAAACCAAATTAAATAAAATAAGAAACTCCACGTATTAAAGCCATTTTCATTTGTTTAATAAATAAAATGTGATGTAATGGAAAATGAATATAATTCTTATGAGTTATATATATATATACCACATACATTATGGTGGAGGCTCAACTATTACAGTCAAAGGCAAATTAAATACTGTAAAGTCCGCGGGTATATTTATATATCAGATTAATTACTTTCGACCATACCCCCACCCGATCTTCCGCTTCATTATGCTATTCCGCACCTGTAATACGTGTCTTTGCAATGTTTTGAAAACCATCAAATGGACTTTGGTTATATTGATATTCGCTCCCTCGACTATTTATTGCCATCGTTTATGATATTTAGCATGTTGTAACAATGTGCATAATATATATAGCGATATATATATATATATACAGTTCCGGTGGTGTAGGCAACATTGATACGCCTTTTAAAACATTGCCGACGGCCTATTGGTGGGGCACACATCTATTAGGGCCGAGGTATGGTGTTCAAACCCCGAGCCCACGCCCATTACCACCAAGTTTTTACCATATACGTGAACCTTAAGGTTTTTCAACGTCGGCATATGATTTAATATGAACCTTATAAACCTTTTCCTTCCATCCGACGGTTGTGTGATATATCGTATGGTTACTACAGCATATCCCAAATTTTGTTGTGATATATATATATATATATATATATATATATATATATATTTTTTTTTTTTTTAAAACCATTAGCACCGACCGGTGGAGCCCCGACTAGATTTCAAATTCTGTCCGTGGCATTCCATAACACGCCCCTTTCCACAATCGCCATTCGAACCGAAGAATTCCACCGCCTCAAGTTGGTACCACGCCATTCACCTGCTCCACCGCCAGCTATCCAATTCGCTGTCCCTTTATGAAACTTTGGATTGCCACGCTTATCAGTTCGATATGGGTTGGGATTTTTTGGTGAACGTAGGTGTTTGTTTGCAGGATCGCACAGTCTAAGGCTAACAATGACTTCGAATAAGACTCAGAAAATGTGAGTTTAGAAGCTGGTACTCCACTGCAAGCGTAGAAGCTGCAGGCATTCTATCAAGCCAATCAGCAAGTTTGATTATCTCTGATACCACCTAGAAATCTGTTGCATATGGTATGCCATCTTCAGGTCTATGTACTGTGTAAATGGTTGAGTGTGAAATTGCCAATTAAATTTCATGAAAGTTTAAAGGGATTGCAGTGGATTATCCCTCATCTAGATTTGCCATGGGGGAGGCCATACGTGCATTCACATTTGGTAGATTCAAGAATTCTGGTTACACCACGTTACAATATAATGAACCAGATTACAGGTTATGCTCCAGCAAGACACAAATCAATGATTTTTAGGCAACTGCGGCAAAGACTTGTTTTCAGAAGGCAGGCAGAGAATAAAATGTAAACTGGGAATAAATTGCTTCCATGTTTGGGCAACCACTTCATCCAATGGAGTATAAAGTCAGGGGATAAAACCTGTGGTAGACTTTTCCTTGAAGGCAAACAATTTTGACGGATGGAAGGAGTTTTAAGAGGAACCTATTCTGGTTAATTGTCCTTGGAGGTGGCTTGATGCTTGTCCACATCTTGATTCTTCTACTTCAGCAATTGAGAAAGTGGATATGGAAAACAGATAGGCACAAATCTGGTGCTCTGGTGCTAGGTATCGCCACAACTATTCTGTTGTCAGCATTTTTTTCATTTCAGTTGCTGGGGATGTTTTTTTGCAATACAAGGAAGTTGATCAAGAAATTCGGAAAGATCATTGGTATGATTGAGAAAATTAAAATATATATATTTAATTTAAGAATATCCATACTAAAATATCCTTACAGAAATACCTTCCAAGTTAATATCCCTCCAATATCGCATCATTTAGTCTCGTGACAGCGCCAGCAATTTCGTTGTGTTATCTTTAACTTATAGTTATTGCACATAATATTCTTATTTGCTAGCTAAAACTAGACTGTCACATTGAGTGTATGATCATATTTTTTCCATATTAATATGCTGGTTTTCTGTTTCAACTTTGATTTCAGTCCTTGATGAGCCCTATCGCCAAGAAACTGGGTCCCTCGGCTCTCGGTCGTATGGAAAGCTAGATCACCCGCTAAATCCCAAACTGTCCTAACTGCAGTTTAAAGGGGAAAAATTTCTCAGCAATTTTAGCCAAAGCAGTGGCAATGCCGATGGCGACATATGAGATTATAATTAGATTTGGTCTGCTGTTTGAGGATTTGCGAGGACCATCTAAGTCATATTAACTTCTAATGATGGAGGAGAGGATGCAGTTGCACCTATGCTTCAAAATCCTTTAGGGATCCTCAGAGTTTATTACACAGTTTTAGATTTAGCACGACGAATGGCACTAGGGATCATTGCCGGGGCTTATTGTACATCTGAATCTTCAAGGAAACAGATTTTAGTTGTATTTTCCATTACCACTTTCCAACTGACATATTTTTGTTGTGGGAAGACCTTTCATTAGAAGACGAGTCCAGATTGTGGAGATCATCTCTGTTTCATGTGAAGCAATTTTTATTATTATTATTATTATATAGGGCCTATAAGGTCGTAAGAGGGTTTGAACTACCACTCTGATACCATATGTAATGATCCTAACACATAATTTTAATTCGCAGACAAATTATTCAGAAACAGTGATGTATTTCCATGATATGTAAAGTTCCATACATAGAGAATTAATTGCAGCAAATTTTATACAGCAGTAATGTATGTAATGAAATCAGCAGTGAAATTTTTAATTGAGAAACAATCAAATACATAAGAAAAATACCTGCTACACAATTGATGGTTTGATGGTTTTGATGATGGCTCTCCTCCCGTGATGCAGATGTTAGATAGATAAACAGTTTATCGAAACAACCAAGTCCTCCCAGCCAATCCAGGAATAATCCCAGACCCAGAGGATGTCTCCTCTACCCCCGTGCCCAGATATCCAAGAAGAACAGAGACTCCCAGCAGTTCAATCTCACAGTATTTCAGCAGAATTCCCTTCCTTTTTTTCCTCCTCCAAAACCTCCATATTACCTCCCTTAAATAAGTTCCATCCACCGTCTCCAACTTTCGAGGTCTTTTCCTCTATTAATGGTGATATTATATGTATTTATGGTGGTGTGATCTTTTCATTAATGTGGATTTAAATAATCTTCCCCTACCGCCTCTTTCCTCTCGAGGTCTTATCCACCTAAATGTTGGTATTACATGTTTTTTATGGTGATGTGATCCACATTAATGTGGGTACGAATATATTTATGGAGGTGACTTATATGGTTGTCTTATGTATGGATTATGTGTCTTTACATTACTTAATGAATTAAATTTATTATGTCATTTTCCTTTATTAGTCCTTTTCACATAATTTTTACTTAGTTAAAATTTAATATTAATCCAAAATCTTAATATTAAATTCCTCACTTATGAAATTTTGATATTAGTAGGTGGGTGTACTAGTGCGATGTGGGCGGTATAGGCAGGTGTAGCTATCAAATGCCTATATCGTTCACATGCTAATATCGTTTTGGGTACAACTTGGGAATGGGTCATTACATTAACCTTATCTTAACCTTAAACTAACCTTAACGTTAACCTAACTATAGCCTTACCCTTAACCTACCCTTAACCTTAACCTTAACCATGCCCGTAACCTTAACCTTAACCTATCATTAACCTAACCTTAACCAAACCTTAACCTTAACGTAACCTGAACCTTGAATTTACCTTAACCTTAACCTTACCTAACCTTAACCTTAACCTTAACCTTATCTTATCATTAACCTAACCTTAACCTAACCTCAACCTTAACCTTATCTTATCATTAACCTAACCTTAACCTTGACTTTACCCTTAATGTAACCTTAACCTTAACCTTAACCTTATCTTAACCTTAACCTAACCTTAACCTTAACTATAACCTTAACCTTAACCTTCCTATAACCATAACCTTAACCTTGACTTTACCCTTAACCTCACTAAACTCGTAACCTTAACATTAACCTAACCTTAACCTTGACCTTAACTATAACCTAACCCTAACCTTAACCCTTACCTTACCCATAACTATAACCTTAAGGTTAGGGTTAGGGTTAAGGTTAAGGTTAAGGTTAAGGTTAGGCTAAGGTTAAGATAAGGATAAGGTTAAGGTTAAGGTTAGGTTCAGTTTAAGGTTAAGGTTATGGTTAAGGTTATGGTTAACATTAAGGTTAAGGTTAAGGTCAAGGGTTTGGGAAGGTTAAGGTTAAGGTTAAGGGTAAGATAAGGTTAAGGTTAAGGTTAAGGTTAGGTTAAGGTCAAGGTCAAGGTTAAGGTTAAGGTCAAGGTTACGGTTAGGTTAGGGTTAGGTTTAGTTAAGGTTAAGATAAGGTTAAGGTTAGGTTAAGGTTAAGGTTATGGTTAAGGTTAAGGTCAAGGTTAAGGTTAAGGTTACTGACCTAACCCTAAACTTGACCAAACCCTTAACCTTAACCTTTACCCTAACCTTAACCTAACCTTAACCTTAACTTTACCTTAACCTTGACTTTACCCTTAACCTAACATTAACCTTAACCTTAACCTTAATATTAAGAAAACTATAACCTTACACTTAACATAAACATTGACCTTAACATTAACCTAACCTTAACCTTAACCTTAACCATAACCTTATCTTTACCCTTAACCTTAACCTTAACCGTAACCTAACCCTAACCTTAACTTTACCTTTAACCTAACATTAACCTTAACCTTAACCCTTGCCCAAACCCTTAATCGTAACCTTAACCTAACACTTGACCTTAACCTTAACCTTAACCTTTACTAAAAATTAACCTTAACCTTAACCTTAACCTTCCCATAACCTTAACTATAACCTAACCCTAACCTTCACCAAACCATTAACCTTAACCTTACCTTAACTTAACCTTCACCTAACCGTAACCTTAACCTAACCTTAACCTTAACCTTAGCCTTAGCCTTATCTTAACCTTAACCTAACCTTAACCTTGACTTTACCCTTAGCGTAACCAAACCTTAACCTTAACCTTACCCTTAACCTCTTCTTAACCTTAACCTAACCTAATATTAACCTTAACCTTAACCCTAACCTTAACCTTAACATTTACCTTAACGTTAACCTTAACGAAACCCTTAACATTAACCTTAACTTAACCTTAACCTTTACCTTAACCTAACTTTAACCTTGAACTTAAATATAACCTAACCCTAACCTTAACCTAACCTTACCCATAACTTTTTTTGTGGTTCCTAGAGATAGCCTAGAGTTGCGATAGACCAGTGCCTAGGACATCTTAAATATATCTAGGAGCATGTAATATAACAGGTGAGTTATCAACAGAAGGCTCACACGCTATCTCTTGTAAACAAGGGAATTGATTTGAATGGGACGAAAACTTTCAGAAACTTGATACAGGAATAGAGATATTGCAGGGACAGGATGTAAAAATCTGATACAGAAGTATCAGACAATTCAAAGGCAGTTTACGGTAAAGAGGGCCAGTGCAAAAATATTTCAGAGAGATAAGTAATCTGAAGATGTTCATTGAGTAAGAAAGAATGAGAGAATATTAGTCGTCATATAGATAATATCCAGATACACATATCATCATGTAATGGGCTTACCAATTTAAGAATCCATTCATAATAATAGCGTTTTTCCAAATAACATCACACTGAAACTAATATAGAAAAAATATGGATGCTGTGAAAATGGAACAGTATATCATGCATGAGCTATATTTAAAGCGCTGGACTAATTCTAGCATGAGTATCAACTAGGATAAATTCACATCAAAACCAGTGAGACACTCGCATTCCAAAACATGATACAAGAATAATGGATGAAAACAAGATGAACAAGTAGATTGACACATAAAGGGAGAAGTTACATTCTATAAAATATCAAATACTAGAATCCTCCTTATAGATGGAACTCCTCCTCATTGAAACCCAACAGGTTCTGAGCATTCATACAAGTGTTCAACAAAAATGTATACAAAATCCTCTTACAACATAATTTTCTGATAAATCTGGAACCTTGTGTTCTCTTCTATTCTTGTTTATATAGAGACCTCTCTACATGAGCGAGAAGATATTTTGGGAAAATATCTTCCTCGCATGCTAGGAATTTGTTAGAAGTCCTTGTCAAAATAACAAAAATTATGATGAGGAATAAAAACCTCTCATCATTTGTTGTTAGGCGCCCAGCCATTTTTAAAACAAAATGTTACGTAACGGTCTTGGCATAAAGTGAATTGCTGGGGTGAAATATAAATTTCACCTGAAACTTGAAAATAACTAGCTAAAGTAAAAGTAAAAAGACCACTAGGGCCGAATCATGAATTAACAGTGTATCATTTATGAGAAGGGGTCGAGGTTGTTGCTGACACTGGTGGCGGCACATTTGCTGACGAGCTGGCAATTTGGCTGGCAAACTGGGCGCACCTCTACTGACTGTCTGCTGTGGGTTCAGGAATTGCTGCGAATCCATCCACCCTGATGAAGGCCTGAGTGAGATCCTTTAGACTTGCCTTGGTGGGGATCTTATGTTTTAACAGGTGAAGGAGAATGAACTCTAGGCGGAGTGATGAAAAAAAAATTTCTGCCTTTAGTCGAGCGGTCTTATCTGACAGGATGTTCGTCCGGTCCCTTTCTTCCTAGAGACACGCTTCATATTCTGGTAATGATCGTAGCATGGAAGGGGTGGTAGAGTCCCAACATGATGGAAGTCCTGATATCGTAATCTAGGCCCAAACTGCATCGAAATGCTCCACGCTGGCTGCCAACTGTTGTAGGGCCCTCGAAGCTACAATGCGGGCTGAATGTTTATCAATAATATTTTGGCACTCGAAGGCTTCCTTAAACCCGCTTGCTATGGCATGCTGCTCTTCATCACTAGCTCTCAGCCCTTTCAAGAAAGAAACATATTCCCTGGTGTGCTGGGCTCTACTGGAAAAGTCCAGATCACCTTCCTGAAACTTCCTCCTGAGATAGAGTACAAAATATTTCATTTCCTCGATGACTTTCAGGAACTCCCACTGCTCGGTTACTGCTGAAATGATTTCTGACCAAATAATATTTCTTCCATCCCTGAGGGTGATGTTACCTTTTAGGTGAGTGTTGAGATCATTGATGGTCTTCTGCTGGTCGGCTCTTGTCTTCTTCTCTTGTTCAATCTATTTTTGCAGTGTCTCTATTTTCCTGGTATTCTCAGCTAGGGTGTTTTCCAAATCAGTGATCCTCTGCCTCGCGGTGGAAGCTTGCTTTTCTATTATATTATTTGCATCTTTCGCTACGTTAAGATTCTCTGAAAGTGAACTCGTTTCAGGTGGGGTTGTAGTAGGCGCACAGCTGTGCGTGTCCCAGGTGTTATGCAGCTCTGTCAACCTACTCTAAAGAGTGGCGATTGTTTCCGCCATTTTTACTTTTTCCTCCTTTTCCGTTGCTAGTGTATCAGCCAATTTTGCTTTTTCTTTCTCTGCTTGCGCCAATTTGGCGATCTGAACATGGTGGGAGGCCAATATGTGGACTTTGCCTTTCACTGACGCAACTTCCTTATGCAATTGTTCTATCAAATAACGCTGCGGGTTCGAGTCTCTAGTCTCTTTTCCTTTGATTGACTCCCGGAGGCTGCGTACTTGATTTTCCAAGGCGTGGGAATTAGCCTGTTCATTCTTTAGGGTAGCCCTCACCTGTTCATTCTTTTTCTCCAATTTTCTCAATGCGATGCTGACCCGCATTACCTCGTCCTTCAACATATCACCCATCACTTGAAACAAGTTACATTTGTCGAGTGTTGGTACCTTGACCATGTCAATTGCATGCTCGAGCACCCTATAACTAGTGGTACCTGCATCAAGATCCAATATAGCCTTGTCCATAGACAATACCAGGTGTTTTTTATCCACGTTCATGGAAGCTGAAACCCTGGTGTGGTATTTTTCTACATAACCTTCGAGCTCAACTTTGTATTTATCCCTGATTGTTCTGTTTCTCTGGATCCTTTCAACTGCCATTGGTGAAGTATAATCTCCGATGGCCTGTGAGACTTCAGAGAAGTCGGAAGAGGTGACACTGTCTCTCAACACTTTGATCCTAGCTTTGCTACTGTCAGGTTGTCCATATGGCGTAAATGGCTCAAGCAGTTATTCTTCCCCGATGAATTCTACCTCGCTTGAGCCTGTTTTATGTTTTTTGTGAAGGGGGGAGCTAGCTCCCGAAGGACCCACTTCTTCCTCTTCTTGGCCTTTATTGACATCTTATCCTTCCCCTATGGCAAATGAATCTGTCTCCATATGCGAAATCAAAGGTCAAACTTCCATGTTAGCCTTCCACTCTATAAACAGTCTTGATTCATGTGCATAAGGAGTGGACTTGTTCCTCTTTCTTCTGTTTGAGATAATCTCTCGAGGATCATAGGGCCAAGTCTTCCCCTATCTTAGGTCCATGCCTTGCAACAACTTCTCAACAATGGGAAGGGCGTGTCTTGAATTCATGAAAAATGGGTCGATAGTGATAGGGAGTCTCAGGATGAAACCCTTCTTTGCGGGGACAAAGTGGAGCTGGTCAGCCTTGAGGGCTTGCCGAATATACTCCAGAGCATAAACTCGTCGAGCGGGAAACACAGGCAGCAGGTAAGGGGCGACCTCGGCTCCATAGACCTAAATTTCGGTGAAATTATCAGAAAGATACCAATCCCCGGTGCTCTGGGTTTTACTAGCTTGCAGCCAGCTCTTCATTTCAGGAAAAAACCTAGGTGAGGGTGAATCATGGATGATAGTATAGACAATGGGCATGAATTCATTTAGGAACCTGGAATAACTCACCCCTTTTGGCAATTGGCACACTGGAAAGTTCCAATCAAAAACAGGTCGGGGTTGAGAATTGACATCGTAAACCCTATCTAAGACCAAACCCTCGAACTTATCAGCATGTTGATACAAGAAAAGGTAGAAGACCATCGAACAAAAACGGAAGTGACCAGTTTCCGAAATCTCTTGGAACTGGGTGTGAATGTTGGCCGACAAGAAGCCAAGGATATCCAGAACTACCCCCTTTTGAGACATTAACCGCAGGAACACTACAAGAAAAAAGCACATTGGTGAGGGTCATGCTTTTGACGGACCTTTAAGGTCCGTCACCAATGTCACATATGGTGACGGTCCTTAAAAAACCGTCACTGTAAGTGTATATAGTGATGGTCCTTTATGGTCTGTCACCAAAGACATTTTCAATGACACTTTTGGTGAGGGTCGTTAAAGGCCCATCACTAATTCTCTCTTTAGTGACACTTCTAGTGACGAACTTTTAATGACCCTCACCAATGCTCTTTTTGTTACTTTTGGTGACGGTCAAAAAATGTCCGTCATCATTGATCACTAAAAACCGTCACTGTAAGTGTATATAGTGATGGTCCTTTATGGTCCGTCACCAAAGAAATTTTCAATGACACTTTTGGTGAGGGTCGTTAAAGGCCCATCACTAATTCTCTCTTTGGTGACACTTCTAGTGACGAAATTTTAATGACCCTCACCAATGCTCTTTTTGTTACTTTTGGTGACGGTCAAAAAATGCCCATCATCATTGATCATTCCAATGTGTTTTTGATGACACTATGTGCCTGTTATTATTTTTTTTGTCAAAAGATAACGATTTAATACCATTATTGTGGAGTATTTTTTATAATATGTCCAAGGCCATAGTGGTTAGGGTCAATCAATTTTTTTAGAAGTAGTTAGTGTGTATCATTTCCCTCAAGTAATGACTAGTCGAATAGAGATTTCCTAAGAGTCAAAACATTATTCATATATATTAAGTTTATTATCTAGCAAATTCCCTTTAGATAAAGTTCCACTATTGTGTGTAGGAAGTATATTATTTAATACATAATCAAGCTTTGACAATTCTATTAATGAGAAAGACCTAACAATCCTCAACAATCTGGCACACCTTAAATTAATGCTTTGGCACATGCTATCATTTATTAGCACCCCACATGTCTTGGAACATCATTGTACTTAGAACATCTTGTGATGAAACCGATGCCCAAGCAAATGGTGGCATGCGCTAGCACAACATGGAACTCTCCTAGCATGTGTTGGCATGCTGCATATAGTCCTTAGCATGCCCTAGAACGCCTTGGTTAATGCATTGACATACATTAGCACTTGGCACACAATGCCACTTGGCATGTATTGGGACCTATTATTAGTGTGCCTAGCATGCCCCTTTTCAAAAAGATAAAGTCTTGACTTATTAACCCTCTTATTGGTTCTTCCTTTTGTTTCCTTGACACATATTGACATACCCTGGCACCCTGTGCCACATCCTTAGCACCTAGCATGTATTGACATATTTTGGCACTATTAATTTTCACATGATATAATTAGCACACCTTGTAACTCCCAAGCAAACTTTGGGAATTCTTGACATGCCTTGATATTCCCTAGCATGTCTTACCAATGCTTAGCATACCTTGTCACTCCCTCCTTGGCATGACAACTAACACTCATTAACACTAGTCTTTGGCACAAGTTCCTCATATTCATTAACTTCCATGAATTTTTACCTAGTGATCCCTTAATGTTTTTTCCTATTAATCCTTAACACTCATCAACATGCATTATCACTCTCTAGCACACCTTAGAACTCTTCAACATTCCCTTCCACTTCATAACATGCATAACACTAGTCCGTGATACATATTGGTGCTTGGAAAGTATTAGCATGATTGGGATACGTTGAGATGCCTTGGTATGATTTGGCATGGTTTAATATTAAATTTATTTGTGATGATCAATTGTTGGAAAGTAGATGAGAAGCAGCAAAGGAATACTTGGCACTTAGAATGCACTAAGACTTTGCACTTGGAACCTATTGCCCCCTAGTGTTGGTGTGCCTAGCATGCCCCTCTTGGAAAAGGTAAATTTATGACTTATTAAACCTCTTATGTGTTCATTTCCTTGTAGTTTAACTTTTTTATCCCTTTTTTTGTCTTGACAGACCCTGACATGCATTGACACACCCTTACACATCTTGGAATGCCTTATCACTTGGCACATCTTAACATGTTTGACATGTATTCCCACTATCTGGCACATCAAGGGGGTGAAGAGAGATGTAGTCCTAAAGTAGGTCGAGTACGAGGGCTAAGTAAGGGTACTTGCTAAAGGGAGGTCATGATCATCCTCCAAGAGAAAGATCATCATGTGAGGGTTCAAAATAATGGTGCATACCTTAATGGTCGGTTTGTGCTAGGAAGTAGGATGGCATATTGTTGGTTCTCTTCTAGAAGATCGAGCTTAAGAGAGGTTTCTCATGAGAATCTGGGCATGTGATTTTAATGGTGTATTTGTGTGAAGGCTGCATCAAATTCTGAAATGTTGAAATTTGCAACAAGAAATAGTGAGATTAGAAACCAGAAAGGACAAAAAAAAAATGCACCCATACTGGTGAGGAATTTTGATGCACCAAGAGTGAGGAATGTGGGGCATCTAATTTATTTTTCCCTTAAGTAAATTGGACAATAAATTGTAATTTCATCTCATAACAACTTGTGTCAGTTAATTAATTCATGATGACCAAGTTAGCTCAAGAAATTCAAGTACTTGAGGGTCTAAGATGAGGCATCTAGAGGGATTCTAATATTTTTGGGGTCCAGTTGAAGTTGATGCATTAGTGGGGTGCAAGTGTAATTAACTCAATTAAATGAGTTAAAATCAGTTTAACTAGTTCTAACTGAGTGATGAGCTAGTGAGAGGTCCATTGAATTAAATTAGATTTAATTCATAATGAGTGATCAATCAAATAACTGATAATTCACTATTAATAGTTGCATGCATGTCAGTTTCGAGGAATACCCAGTTGAGACAAAGGTTAAAGGGAACATAACTATCAGTTTTATTCAGAGAAAATTTCCCATGTGCAATTATAAAGTCATTGGGATGCCATGATGGATTGCGCAATCAAGGAAGACTGATTTTCCTAATTAATAAGGATTTAATTCCCTAGGAATTGCATGAGCAAGGCAGGCTGAAGTAAGGATGAGAATTGGCTAAGTACTAGACTGAGTTTGCCTAGATAAACGGGAGACAATTGACAAAGTGCTAGAGAATCTCATGAGAGATTAAGCATTAATGTATTGTTTCATGATTCCTTGACTTAATACACAATAGAGATAGAGGGGTTTTGAGCAGTTTCGTTCCCCAAATACATCATGTTGTTGTGCAATTGGTAATTTATTTCTCTTACTTATATGTGATTGTGTGATCGTGTTTTGTTTTCACAAATTATAGGAAGGATTCAATATCTTGTTTTAGTAGATTACAAGATCAGATTGAATCTCGTTGGTTAGATTTTATACATGGTATCAGAGCAGGAATTTTTTGAGCGGTGAGTTTGCAGAGAATATCTGAATATATTGGTGTAAAATTTTCAAAAACAAATATAATATTTGGATTCCTTGCGAAAATATACCCAAATGGAAAAAAAAATCGATTGAATCGGAGCTCAGATGAGGGAGATATCATCGATTTAAAATCAAATCTCTTTTAGAAACTTTTTGTAACGTTGGGACAATGCGCGAGTTAAGAACCTATATGTACTTGAGGTACCAAATGCATGCAAAGATTTTAGGAGAAAGGCAGAAGTTAGAGACTTGGTGGTTTAGAGGGAGCATAAATTACCTTTCAACATGCATCCTCATGAGAAGCAGAGAGGAGACCGAGTGGAAGCATCCACTCAAGAAGAGACCTCCATGAGGGGGAAATTTCGAGTCAGATGGGAAGAGGGAGCAGCCATACCTTGAGGTGTATTTTGGGGTGATGTGTAGACATAATCCCAAGATAAGAAATTTTGGCAAGGTCCATTGATATGGCATGTCTCATGGATCGAAACTGGCTATGAGGAGCCCACAATACAACAGTAGTAGGAAGGATCAGTTTGATTGATGTATTTAGATGTCAACAAGACATAAATCAGAGTGATAGATGTCAAATACTGGAGCACAAATCAAAGTTAGCAACAGTTCAAAGGGCATGGATGCAGATGTTAGTAGTATTCCAGAGAATCTAGTACTAGACAGGTGCAGTAGCTAGCAACAATCAGAAGACTCTAATGACAGATGCATTATATTGATTCAATTGTTTGGAGGCTATTCAGTTTTAGGATTTGTAGGTGTAAACAACACTAGAGAAGTGTAGCATGCAGAACATTCCAAAGGTGCCGGATGGGGATAGATTGAATTCCTTTCTTGTTGAGAGGGAGTGTTGAAATTTGCAACAAGAAACAGTGAAATTGGAAACTAGAAAGGACAAAAAAAATGCACCCACACTGGTGAGGAATTTTTATGTACCAGGAGTGAAGAATGTGAGGTGTCTAATTTGTTTTTCCCTTAAATAAATTGGACAATAAATTGTAATTTCGTCTCATAACAACTTGTGTCAGTTAACTAAGTCATGATGATTGAGTTAGCTCAAGAAATTTAATTTAAGGTGTTCGAGGAGGATATTGGTGGCCACCCGCCTATTCCACTTGGGCCCTCGCCATTGTCTCTTTCAGTTTTTCAGTTTCCTTGATTATAGCACAATTTACTATTTTTGTCAGTTTTTTGGGTCTTGAACTTCCGGAGCCATTTTGATGCCCCAAACAATGTTTTTTGGGCATGAAAGGTTTCATGATTTCATAGAAATCACATTAGCAGTTGTAGTCCTCGGAGAGATATTTCTAACGAGGTATCATGTGCGTCAAACGAATATAATATGGCCAAGTTACGACCCCGGGAAGTTGACTGCCCAACTAACCCCAACGGGGCCCATAAAATCTTGGTGTTACATCTCCTCGGGTTAGGGTTTTGGTTGTTTAGGGTTTTATCTTATTTTTAAATAATAAAAAGCCCCTTCATCCTTATTGTAACACAGTTCAAAGGAACATAAATATCAGTTGTATTTATAGAAAATTTTCCATGTGCAATTATAAAGTCATTGGGATGCCATGATGGATTGCGCAATCAAGGAAGGTTGATTTTCCTAATTAATATGGAGATAATTCCATAAGAATTGCATGAGCAAGGCAGGCTGAAGGAAGGATGATAATTGGCTAAGTATTAGACCGATTTTGCCTAGATCAGCAGGAGACAATTGGCAGAGTGCTAGAGAATCTCAAGAGAGATTAAGCATTGTATTGTTTCGTGATTCCTTGAATTAATACAAAATAGAGATAGAGGGTTTTGAGCAGTTGCTTCCCCAGATACATCTTGTGTTGTGCGTTTGATAACTTGTTTCTCTTACTTATATGTGATTGTGCGATCGTGTTTTGTTTCCACAAATTGTAGGAAGGATTCAGTATCTTGTTCTATTACATTACAAGATCAGATTGAATCCCGTTGGTTATATTTTCTACATGAAATAGAAGAGAGGGTTTATACCATCTTGCCTTGTGGTGGTTAGTAGGCCACAAGGTCTATGATAAATACCAACATAAATGGAGGAGGGCTTGCACTGTAATTTAGAGCCATAACATAAGTCGAAATAGGCGTAATATTGATTGAGTTAACCCTAGTTTGAGGGTCGACATTGAGATCTGAAGTTCATGTCAAGATTCAGTCAAAGAAATGCCCAGAATCTATGGATCCATATGAGCTAGGTCGAGTCTCTTATGGAGGCAAAAGTCGTGTTTTTTATATGTGTGAATAGGGTTTGTTCTACAATAATTAGAAGTACATAAGTATAATGCCTAAGCTAGGACAGTTTCCTAGCATTTTTAGTTCATAAGGTATGCCCTTAAGACTGTGACAAATTTGCGTAGAAGAAGACAGGTTGTGACCCTTAGAGTGAGGTTTATTTCTGCAATAAAGACCGTAGATCTGGAAGATGGTTTTCAGATTTAGTATGTGTGGAGACATCAGATCCAAAGGAGGGTGGAACCTGAGCAGAAGATTGAGCATGCAGAAAAAATGTGCCACATGAAGAATGGATTGACATGCAGAGAAGTTGATTTTGGTGTAATTTCCATATATTTTTAGACAAAGATCTAAAGAAACCTATGAAAAATTAGTAAATGGACTGCTAGTGGCTGATTTGTGACCCTTTTTTAGTCATCTATAGATTGTTAGAAGTATGATAAGAGGAGTAGTTCATATTTGTTCATAGATTGGACAACAAATTATATCAAATTGTCGATACACAAGAACAATTATCTTGAGAGGACTCAAACCATTATTAGGTGGCAGATTTGAAGAGCCCTAGATGAAGACAATATTGTGGGCCCTAGATCAGTAAAAAGAATTGACTGTGGTTGGGCAGATTGATGGTAGTCCAAGTACAGTTGGAGGGTTGTTAGGTTATTTTCAAAGAAGAGCCCTGGCTCTTGTTCTGGTGAAGGACAACAAAATTGGTAGAAAGGTAGGTGTATAGGGCCTAAGGATGTGCATACTTTGAAGGAATAAAGTAACAGTCAAGTGGGCCAACCAACTAGCCCTAGTTCACTATATTGTAGAGGATTGATTCAGAGAGAAGAAGGGCAGCCTCCATAGCCCTGGACTTCTCATCTTGGAGCTGTAGTATGGAAAAAGTGGGCATACCAAAGAGTTGTTCACAAATGGAATTGTGAACAACTTATTACCACTCAAACTAGTAGTGGAACTAAAATGGGCTCCTAAGAGGGCAACTGTTAGGACAAGGGAAACGATGGAGGCTTATCCCATTGTCACCATAGCTAAGGCTCCTTGCTCTTCATGGAATTTCACCAATGGGTGGAGTCCCATAGTTTAGGAAGTCACTTGTAGAGTATAGGTCAATGAATAGGTGGGAAGTGACCCTCAAAACCATTTCCCTAAGATAAAATAAAGAGTGGGACTTGCTTTCCTTTTAAGCAAGGGAATTTATCTTCTAGGGAGAGAAGAGGGGGATTGAAGGGTTGAGGGAGAAGAAAAAGACTTATGAAGGAAGTTCTCAATCCCTAAAATCCTTTGGGAACTTGGATTCCAAAATGGTCCTTGATGAAATGCCTTTGACACCAAATGGGACCGCACGGGGCCAAGTGGACCTAGCCTAGGGTCGGGGATGGAATTTAGCAACCAATGATGTTCCTATCCTGGACAAGGTGAGGGGAAAGGATCAGACAAGATTTTTTACTTCGATAGTTCAAATTGATCCTACTAGGTTCTATCCCTGGGAACACCTAGGCAAAACTTGATCCTAGAGCTAGGGCTTGAGGTATCCAGAGATTCCACCGTCAGAATTGGCCCAAGTTATGAGGAGAGTAAGGGCACCCAACAACGCAACTGCCTCTAGGATATAGAAGTTTTCCTCTAGCTATATTCCTGGGAAATTGTTGCCCTAGGTGACCTAATGGGGCTAGACCTAGGGAATGTGAAAATTTCTTAATCTAAGAAACCCTACTGTAGTATCTTGATTTATTTCTCCTACTTGAATTAAGTTAGAAGTTAATTTCTAAATATTCAATAAATTAGCGAAGTAAATAGTAAATAAAACTAGCAACCTACACATACAGATCAAAAATTGAATAACATGCTCATAGACAAAGTGACACATGGATTTTTTGGACAATTGTCCCCGAAAAAAACCCAATGCGGGAAAACCAGTGCAGCTAGCTTTGGAGGGTTTTCATTATTATGCATAATCTAAGCAACAATCTTGGGCACCAAAACTGGTTCACCCAACAAAGAAATAAAAATGGCAGTAATACGCTGCTCTGAATCCATCTATGTCAGCCTGACTGGCCTTTTTCGGCCTCTGCGCTGCTCAGTAAGGGCCTACGTCACACCTAAAGGCCTTACATTGCCCCTGTGCTGCCCTGACTGGGCCTGCGTCAGCCCTGCGTGGCTCTTGCTGCCTCTGCGCTGCCCCTGGTGGGCTTTGGCTGGACTGAGTAGCTCCTGCTACCCCTACTACTCTGGTTGGCTGGAATGCTTATGCAGAAAAAGCATAGGTAAGAAATAAGGCACTGGCCAAAGGTAACACATAACATTCAGAAAAAATTGAAGAAATGAAATGAAAATAGATCAATGTCCACAAATAACTGAAATAGCTCAATGGGGCTAGAGAGTAAAGCTTTGACTACAACAATAAGTGCTTATAGAATCAGCTAAGAGAATAGAGGAGACTAGTTCATGAGGCTAAAATGTTGTATAATTGTTGGTACAGGAAAACTATAGAATTGTTAGAGTAAATATTTGCAGGTACCATTAGTTGGTGATCGTCGATTATCATTTTATTTCATCAATTACCCTGAAGAATGGGCCTTACAAGCTATTTTCGTAGACAAATGCCACAGAAGCTGTGTGATGGAAAAATATTCACACTATATTGAAGAAAACACCTACCAAATAAGGATGACATTTCAAAAGGGACAAGAAACAATAGAGAGATAAACATCGAAAAAGTTAAAATTCTAGGGCAACAGGAAAGCAACTAGGTAGCATGGTAGAAAGCACAACAAAGAAAAATATAAAAATGGAAAACACTACAAATTATCACCCATAGAAACATCACCACAATTTTTTCTTTAACTCTAAATCTCCAAATTCATCAAATTATATCCTGTATTCAAACCTGATCCTCTCTGTTAGCCATTTTGAAGATAAGGCTGAGAACTTACTACAGAACCATCACCTACATGTAGTGATCTTATTCTGTGACCAAACAACCTACTTTTGTGAAGACACAGAAAGGTAAACACTCTCTGCCAAGATTTTCCATACAACCCAGGTTGAGCAACCACATATATATCACCAGTTTTTTCTCTTCAGATTTGTAACTTAGAAGAGCTTTGTCTGACCACCTTCGGGTTGCTCCCAGAGTCACCCAGTCAAGCCCTCTTAGCATCATCCTCTTTTTGTAGTACCTAATTATTAATTTAATTAACCATAATAGTTTCTTGATCATGCAGGTATTTTAAATATATTACCAATAAGCATAAAGCTATCATGTTAAACAATCAAGTCAAAAGACTTTAGACTATGATGCAAAAAATACAAAGAAACCTCACCAAAACTCAAAGGACAAACAAAGTCAAACCTCTACAAAGTATAAATAGATATCTGATAAACTTCATTCCACCACAAAAATGTGCTTAACTAAATAAAATTCTAATTACTGTGCTTTCAAGACAAAGCTTTCAAGGGCAGTGATGTTATAAACATACCCCTACACCTCGTGAACAATCAATGTGTATAATTAGACCATCATAAGGCTCATTTTAAACATCATTATTATCATTTTATAAATCATTTTCATCAAATCAACAAGAAGCAAGCAACAATTACACTCAGTTCCACTGAAGCAAATTATATGGAAGTTTCATATACTTATTTATGAAGCTATCTAGATTTTCAACTTGATTGTAGAGTCAACCAATCAGTTGTTGAAGCCCAATATTGTCTCTTCTGAGAATCAAAGTTACATCAAGCTCTATGAAAATCCAATGTGTCATGACCATTTCAAAAACATTGATATTCAATACAATTTCCTAAGATTCCAAGTTCATTAGGGAGTTGGTAGTGTTGGACCACATTCTGACAAAGTTGCATATGGTTAATAGTTTGAAAAAGCTCCTAACAAAGGGGAAGTTTGACAAGTTGGGGGAGAATCTTGGGTTATTGGTCACTCCCTCCTTAGCACATCCAAAACTCACTGAAATTTCCTATCACAAACTCTTATTCGTTCATTTTTAAGTATAGTTTTATCTGGTCTGTTATGATGAACTGTCTAGTGGAATATCCATGATAGTTTATGAATCACCCCAACATCTATCCTTTATGCAAGTCATATGATGATATTTCTTCACACTTATTTATCTCTAGTTGTCCGAACACAGTGCAGGTCATCATCACCACCCTTCCAAAATTGAACATGATAGGCTCATGGTCCTATCTAATCTTGGAAGAAAATTTAAAAACTTAGTTACACAACATGATGGAATATTATTATAAAGTTTTCCCATGCATTCTAATCAACAATATCTAGTGGGATTGGAACAACAACACATTTTGTTCACGAGAAATATCCATGATATTTTACGAATCGCCGCTTATTTATCTCTTGTCCCAACACGGTGCAGGTCATCACCACCACCCTTAAAAATTTGAACATGATAGGCTCGTGGTCCTATCTAAGCTTGGAAGAAAATTTCAAAACTTAGTTACACAACATCATGGAAGATTTATTAAAATTTTTTCCCATGCATTCTAATTAGCAATATCTGGTGGGATTGGAACAACAACACATTTTGTTCACGAAAAATATCCATGATAGTTTATGAATCACCCCAACATCTATCCTTTATGCAAGTCATATGATGATATTTCTTCACACTTATTTATCTCTTGTCCCAACACAGTGCAGGTCATCACCAGTACCACCCTTGCAAAATTGAACATGGTAGGCTCATGGTCCTATCTAAGCTTGGTTGAAAATTTCAAAACTTAGTTACACAACATCATGGAAGATTTATTAAAAAGGTTTCCCATGCATTCTAATCAACAATATCTGGTGGGATTGGAACAACAACACATTTTGTTCATGAGAAATATCCATGATAGTTTACGAATCACCCCAACATCTATCTTTTATGCAAGTCATATGATGATATTTCTTCACACTTATTTATCTCTTGTCCCAACACAGTGTAGGTCATCACCACCACCCTTGCAAAATTGAACATGACAGGCTCGTTGTCCTATCTAAGCTTGGAATAAAATTTCAAAACTTAGCTGCTCAACATCATGGAAGATTATTCTAAAGGTGTCTCATGCATTCTAATCAGAAATATCTTGTGGGATTGGAACAAAAACACATTTTTTTCACGAGAAATTCTAACAAAGATCACAATTAAATTGATAAAAAATAGTGTTTGGAAGACAAGATTCATCCTAAACCACAAAATAATGAATTTTGGTAATTCCTCCACTCCCTCTTGGATTCCCTTGTGACTTATTTGATGGTGTTGCACAATTTATCCCACCTAGCTACAAAGTGGGTGTGGTACTCTTCCTCTCCCAGTCTTATAGCGAGAAAGTAAGAGATACCCAAAGTTAAGGCTCCAACAACTGAGTTGATTCCACTGCTCTTTGTACCCTTCTGGAAATTGCATCCATCAAAAGAGTCAAATCCCTATAGATCATGGGGGATTCAAATATCATGATCAATTGGGTCAATAATTCATGATAGAAAACATCTACCTACACCCCATCCTACAAGATATCATAGATTCCCCCAACTCTTTGGACTAGTTATATTTCAGACACATTCTGAAGGAGATAAATACCACAACATACAAGCTTTCAAAAGAATCTCTCAAATTTCCCATCGATACCTTTGTGGTATCAGAATCCATCGATAGGATGGATTATGACCAAATGATTATTCATGTCCAAGCTCGAAAAACAAGCCAATCTAGATTGATGCATGCACATTCCAATCATGAAAATTAATTTCTACATCTTCTCAATAGAAAAAACAAGTAATATTTTTTCTCTGTTCAATTTACAACATAAACACCAATTTCACCCATAATGTTAGGATAAGTTGAATGATATGATTGAAAAGTTGGGAGGAGTATTTTTTGTTGTATTGAACAGGACTGGGGGACACACATTTAGCATGGATGGGTAGAAGTGGGATGTCCAAGCATGGTTTACTAATATCTATAATACAATAATTAGAGAATGAGAAGGGGGATTAAGACCTAATGTCATAGGGGCTAGGGGGCCTAGAGGGAAGGTAACAAGAGAAATTGAAAGGGGAACCCCTCATAGTGGTGATAAGGGCATTAGGGGTCTCATTATCACAACCAATAAGTCATTAACCCATAACCATTAAATTCCCTATCCCTTAACCATGAAGCCATACTCCCTTAACCCCTACACTCATACCTCATAAGCCACCGACCCCTTGACACATTAAACCTTAATCTATTAACTCATAACCTAGAATCCATGAACCCCCTAAGCACTAACCCTTTATTCTCTTAACCCGTGACACTTAAACCTTAATCCATAACCCCCAAACACCTTAAAACCTAACCCCTTAGCCCCTAACACCTAAATCCCTTAATTATTAAGCCCTTAACCCCTAAATCCCTTTACCCCCAAGCCCTTGGCCCTTAAATATTAACTCTTGAAGCCCTTAACCACTTAGTATCTAAGGCAAAACACAACACCTCAAACCAACAAAATAACCTCTTAGGAGAATCCTTCACCTCTAACTAAGAATATTGTTACCATTTGATTTTTAGAGAACTAGGTATTGGTCTCGAGGGTGTACGTTTGTAGGTAATTTTATTATAACATGTATACCAAATGTAGAAAAACTAGATAATTTGAAAAACCTCAATAAGAGTTGCTCACAATATCTACTCTTCATGTTGAAATGGAGCTTGTAGTGTTCTCCCACATAAGGAGTTGACAATGAATAAATCACTCATAATGACACAACCTATTCAACCCTAATGAACAAGGAGCTAACCCTTGATAAAAATATTTTGTTTGCTAAAAAACCACAATTTTGTCAATGTATAATACTATACATAAGAGAAACTAAAATGATATTATCCACATCAATTCTTGAAATAGCCTCACATTTTCCACGAGTGGTGAGCCAAGGGGTGAATGTAGGGAACTATTAAAGTTACATCATGTTTAAATTCCTTTTACATCAAGAGATTTTTCTCCATTAGGGTTGATGCACCATCACAAGGGAGCATGACACCTTTTTGCGTGGGAGCGATTAAAGTTGTAACAAAATTCAAGTGACATACACCTCAAATTTAAATGACATCATTATACGTTTGTGTCAATTTGTTAAAGAGGTTATTTAGAAACAATAAATTTAGTACTTGGACTTCATATTTTCATGGCCTTGACTCTAAGATGGATTTGTACTAGGAACACTTCATGCAAATAAGAGGGGGCCTTAATTTTGAATGCTCATACACACAAGAGCACTAGATGTTGCCCTTGAGATCCCCCATGGTGGTTTCAAAGTGGGTTTACATTAGTGTCTAGTTGAAACCAATGACATCATGATATTCCTCTTCTCAATAACATCTTCTAGCTTTGCCATATAAACAACATTGAGTTAGAGGATCACCTCATCTAATGATCTTACAATTACAAGTTGTAAAAGTTCACCTGCTAAATTAATACTAAATTTGAGAAATTTTAAGTGACCAAACTAAAAATGACTAACTTAAATGGCTAAGAAAGTCATAATACATTGCATGTATTTCTCTGATCTCTAGGATGAAAGGGAAACCAAAATAAAAGCTATACAACGTACATACATTGAATATGGATTCAATTTTGGAAACTATCATTTAAAAAGAGGCTAGCTCTGCCCCAAAATGACAGTCCCTCCTCTAATAGCTTGCCACAACTTCCATAGTTGTCAATTTTTACAATAATAGAACCTCTAAGTACAAGCTTACCATATACTTAGAACTTAGGTTGGAATTTATTTGATTCTTGAACTCTTTAGATGATGCCTAAAGATCATTAAATATATAGATTGAAGCATTTGCTTGTAGTTATTGATGAACTTGTTAACCATCCATAGAGGAATACTTCCCTAAGACATGTACTTGATTTTGTCCACAATGAAAGAATCCTACTATGTTTTTGGTATATTCGACAAGACTACATCTTTAAAGTAATGAAAATTTAATTATTAATGTTTGAAAATCCTTTAAGAGGTGGAGAGAATCAAATTCACATAAGAGGAGGTATTCCCTTTGTTTAGTGAACCTCCATGGAGAGAAAGCAATAAATGCAAGATTAACCTATTGTTTATGTGATAATTAGGGAATGTATATCCATTCTCTCAAATATTAGTCTTAGATAATGAGAAAGAATCTCCTATTTATTCTAAATAATCCTTAATGCTATTTATAGAATACCTTCTCACCATCACAATCACAATAGTCATTTTTTTGGGAAAAAAACTACAACAAAACTTTAAATATGCAAATAAATAACCTCCATATATGAAGGTAAAAACATATTTAAAGCAAATTTAAAGTAAATTAGAATATAATATAGAAAAATTAAAAAAAATCTTGATACAACATTAATTTAAATAATTTTCTTTAACACAAATATATTATTAAAAACTACAAATTAACTTTAATAAATAAATAATTTATATAAAATCCCACTTTAATAATAAATTATTACTTAATTTATAATTAATTTATATATCGATTCAATTTCACTCAAAAAAATAACACAAGCCATTATAATTATCCCACCTAATCACTTAGTTTCATTCCTTTGCCCTCTTGTTCCATTTATTTTTCCAAATTAAAAAAAATATATTAAACTATTCCAAATTCTTTGAAATCATTTAACTCAAATACAAATATATGGCGCCTTTACATTTAATGCCTTTGTATTTTTCCACCATTGCATTATCCCTCTCCCTGGCCTAAAACGAGCTCACGCCGAGCTCAGGAGCTTGCTTTTGCATTATCCCTCTCCCTGGCTTGAAACGAGCTCATGCACTGAAATGAGCTCAGGAGCTCGCTTTTGTACAATCCTGGTTTGCAATCGCTCTGGGATAAATCCCCGAGCCCCCAGATCCCTTCATGCACGACTTCTAACAGATCATTTGCGTTTATTCACTGTCAAAACGAGTTCAGAAAGGTATTTTTCTGCAAGAGAATGCTTAAATTGCAAAATCTCATCATTTTTCTTGTGGCTGTCACGAATCCTGTATGCTCTGTCTTGAGAAAATTCATTAAATAAGCCATTGTATTCTATGAACTAAATTTTTCGAAATAGGTCTTGCTCAAAACACTATTTTAAGCAGCAGAATTAGAGAAAAAAAGTTGATTAAAGTATCTACAATGGTTCTTTGGTTCTTTCAATTAAATTATTCTAAGCTTTCAATGGAAAATTTTAACCCTATTTTTGGCTTAGAGACAATATTTCATAAGCTAAGGCTCTTTATAAATGGACTAGAGGAGGTTGTGCTAAAAAATTTGCTTAAAAAAATGACAGAGTTTGCGAATAAATTGATTGAGTTAAAGGATGGGGATTCTGATACATTTCGAGTAGTTTGATTGAATGATTTCTCTTTCTGTTCTGCACATTTCAAATTTTTGGGAGAAGGGACATTTATTATTCTGGTATTTGACGGTATTCTATTCAAATTACACAGAGGAAGATATAAATTTAGGGCTTTTAGAGGCTAGGCGTACAGAATGCCAAAATCTTTACAGGTTTTTGTGATATTTTTAAGACTGTCAAATAGGATAGAACATTAGGGCTTTCACTAAGCCAAGAAGGCTAATGTCACATTATTTACAGATTTAATTAAGAATTACGAGACTGAACATTTTTGATGTTCAAGTGGTTCATAGATATCTTCAAGTGGTTTCTATTTGTATGGAATAAGCAGTTTCTGTTTGTATGCAACCGAGAATTTGATACGTCAACTGAAATACTATGCTTTAACAGGTTTTCCCTTTCAGATCATTTTTGTGCAATAGAACACAATCTTTAATGCTCTTTAGTGTATGGATAAGTCAAAACTAATGGATCAAGAAGCAGGGACTATAGAAAAAGTTACTAATGGAGGGAAACGTTATCCTTCACAAGATAACAACGTAGAGGTACTTTTTTGTTGTTTTGGCCAAAATAGGCCATCCAAGTAGGCCTTAGAAGTTATAGAGAGAAGATATTTTTTTTCTTTTACAATGACTGAAGTGGAAGACTGTTGCCACATTCTGGGGTCACCTCTGTCCATTATAGAAGGAGGTCTTGTAACCTGCTCCGAGTTGCCAGTTTCTCTCTAAGAAAGTTTGTATGGCAAACCAATGTTCTATTGAAGGTTTAATCATACAAAGGATGCGTAAAATGAAACTCCTTTAGTGAGTCCAAGAAAAATACCTGGCGAAGAATTGGTGCAAAATGATACTTGTAGAAGAGCTGAAAAAGTTCCAAAATTAAAGCCAACTTCGCCAATTAAAAAATACAAACAACCTGGAATCCTATCTTCAAGACGAGATTGTTTGAAGCACCCCAAAAATTCAAGTATGTTGCTACTGTGCTACCTTTCTATAGATTGGAATTATTTCTTTTATTGCTGTAATATTAGTTATATAGTCCTGGTTCAAACATTTGAAAGATAGACTTGATTTTTCATCCAGTTGATTATGAGACTTTGTACTCAAGGTCATGAGAAAAAAAATTCAATACTTTTCAGCTAGTCAAGCATAAGTTCTTGAAAGTTAAATAGTAACTGTCTCTATCTAGTTTCCCACTGTGCAGCGGGCATATCGCTGATTTTAGCAAGCCTTAGCATTTTCCTCTCTAACTGCATAAGGAAGCAAATTTCTGAACTCTTCCCTGACACACATGAAAGTCTGATGCAGTTTCGGCAATGGCATTCGCAAATTATAAGAAATTATTGCACACAAATTTTCTTACAGTCCTTGCTTCTCAATGGCAAGAAGATGCTACAATGAGAATTTTGTCCAACCATCCTTAGAATTTTAGCTATTGCAGTATGATTGATGGAACAAAGATTTAACCATGTCCTTATTGTTTATTTTCTCTTTCCAACCTGGATTGTTTATCTGCTCTTAACAGTTCGTTTCCTTGAGAGCACAAGGCTGCCTTTTAAGTGCCCATTTTCCCTTCTTTATTACACAAATATCCAAAACAACCTTGTTACCTTGCATCTATCCTTTGACTCCTTCCTTATTCCATTGATCCTGTAGATGATAATATGGAGGTTAATCATAAAAACAAGACAAGATACACTGCTCATATTCTAGACAGGATTTCTTGATTTCTACATGTGCCAGGGCCCAGAACCTAGTTGAATTTTCCTTCTTGTGAAAAATACAAAATGATACACCGCTCATATTCCAGACAGGATTTCTCCATTTCTACATATGCCAAAACCCAGTTGAATTTTCCTTCCTCTTATCATCTTGATTCTTGCTTAGCTTAGTCCAAATTCTTACTTTGGAAGTTTACAAAAAACTTACAGAATCCATAACATCTTGTGTACCTGAGTGGTGCATTTCCAAAATCAACAGGTGAAGTCCAATTTCCTAGTGTCCAAATTCCTTCAATTCACTATTGATACAAAACAAGAAATTATAGCTAGCTGCTAACATTCTCACTTAAAGCTTTAACAAAATTCCCAGGAATTACATATATCCTTTAGTGTTTCTACTCATCAGAATTTAAGGAGCCAGTTTAGAAAATCTCACACATAGAGGGAAATCAATAGGAACATTCTTCAAGAGATTAAAGCCAGACTCTCCTTAAAAATTACATCTCTGTCATTCCTACTAATAAAAATACGAGTCGATTAGGCTTGTACTAGTGCAATAAGAACATATACCATGCTAGGGACTAATGTTTTATTCTTATTTGGCACAAAAGTGACCAGATTTATGCCCATTTCTAGCTTCCAACATGAGTGGTTCCCTCTGGTGATTTCTCACCGTCAACATTTAGCCTACATAGGGCTTGGTTTAGTGGTAAGTTGGACCAATTTCGATGCTGGAGACCAAGCTTCTATTCCCTGTAGGAATAGAAGTTTACTAGGACTATCTTGATTGGCTAGCCTGCAACGTTAGTGGCACCCTTAAGAGGGCTTCCGGCCATCAACATGACCTGCAAGAAAAAATGATCTACCAATAAGGGGGAGTGCATATGATGACTTGGGTTCAAACCATGACAAGTGCACTCCATTGTGTTACTAAGGGCCCATGATGAGGCCAAGAGGAAAATACAAAATTCAAGTCCAAATGGATTTTGTATGGGCATAGAAACCCCTCAAATGCGGCAACTTAGCCAATGTTCCACTGTGTTTGACAATGCTCTTCCCCATGTTATAGTGGGGAAGTGTTTCCCCTGCTTTTGACCAAAAATAAAATAACAACCTAGAGAAGATATTAAAGCCAGACCATCCTTAAAAATCACGTCTCTATCATTCCTAATAATAAAAATATGAGTTGATTAGGCGTGTTCTAGTGTAATTTAAGAAAATATACCATGATAGGGACTAATTTTTTATTCCTATTTGGCACAAAATTGACCAGGTTTATCCCCATTGACTAGCTTCCAACATCAGTGGCTCCCTCTGGTGATTTATCACCATCAATATTTAGCCTACATAGGGCTTGGTCTAGTGGTAAGTTGGACCAATTTCGATGCTGGAGACCAAGCTTCTATTCCCTATAGGCATAGAAGTTGACTAGGACTATCTTGATTGGCTAGCGTGCAACATTAGTGCCACCTGTTGTGGCCCTGTAATTTATAAGATTGGCAAGAATAAACGACAGAGGACAACATCAAACCGCTTTGGAGTCCATAGCCTATCCTTCCTAGACTCAGAGAGGGCTCTCTCTGTTTTTATGATTTAGCTTGATGATTATAAAGGCTGATATTAGGCTAGTTATAGAAATTATGAGGGCTATTTGTTTTGATTGATTATGTGGTTGGACAGATAGAGCTATGAAACTTAATCTGTTGGGCTATGGAATCATAAAAGGTTGAATTGTGCATCAAATTTTCAAGGGCATTCACAGGGCAAGCTAACTATTTAGACTGGATCTTACTGGTAGTGTGAATATGAGATGGAAGAAAATAATGAGTTCAGTAATAGCTAAAGAGTAGTTAAGAATTCTTTAACTATACTTCAGAAGAAAACATTAAGATAGTAAACACAGATAAAATTAAGGTGCTCTCTTAGAAAATCTTAATCTAATTTTTTTGTTTCACAATCAGACAAATTGATGCTCAGCATGAACAAGGTCCAACCCTTGATAATGAAAATACAAGTAGTATTTAACTGCAACTATGCTGGTTGCCCTAATCTACTTCGGCAATATTCATTAACTACAATTTAATTAGAATTTGACAACTGTGGCCATGCAAGGCCCGAACAAAAAATATCTCTGGCAAAACTGACTGTAACATTAACTTTGGCAGCTCTTCGTAAATCAAAAAGGTATGCTGAAAGTGGCTGAGGTGGTCATGAAGAGGCAACGCTGGGTGGCTCTGACATCTGGCTCTGCCATTCAGACCGCCTTTGCTGGATCATTAGTTCTAATGCGGTGCTGGCTACCATGTGTACCCTCAAATATCTTTGTCCAATATTTGCCATCAGTCACCAATTTTTGCATCTACATCGTCAATTTCTTTTCCTAGCTTGTGAAGCATAGCATCGATCCTATTTATCAGAGAAGACGAAACATTTCTTCCTACAGAAACTTTAGTCGCATGACACTTTGCATCCTTTGATAGCTAGACACAGAGAATCCTTCACCCTTGTTAGGAAAGGTTGAATTGGTGGCTTCACATTGCTATTTATGCTCAGTCACACTATCTGAAGGAAGAGATTGTGTTGCCTTCTGTGGTATCTCAAATATACCCTTTACAAAACAATCAATTCCTCCTGCTATCTTAATTTCCTCCATGTGGCCCTCAATTATATCTTGCAACACTTGTGTTGGAGTTCGCTTGACCTTTTTTCCACAGTTTGACATTTGTTGCTGCTTGTAATCTCTTACTTCAGCTAATGATTCTTCTCTTGTTTTCTCCCTCTTTGTCCCCTGATAGGAAGAACGCTGCCATATAAGGCCATCCTGCTCAAGTATGGGTTTATAATCGGAACGCCTTTTCCACTCCTTTGTAGCCTTCCTCACGACATTTTCATGCACAACTAATAGCTTAAAGCATTTCAAAATTGCAGGAAGCTTTGCCTCTTGGACAAAGGCAATTAAGACCTCTGCATGACGAATGATGAACTCAACAACATCCGAACCAAATCAATAGTAGAACACTGGCCATACACATTCTCGAGATTTTCCACTACAACATATTCTCCTTGTGAAAGCTTAAACTTCTGAAAGTGCCTCATATCCCATTTCAGGGACAAACTCAAGGCAAACATCAATATTCGGAACAAGTGGACCAACAGTCCCGATTGTTGAAATAACATTTGGAAGGGAAACAAAACTTCCTACAAAATTTTCTGTCAAACCATAGTCCTGTACAACATGGAAACATGTCACTACTCGTAGAAACTCTTCCACATGTCTTGCAAGTGG